>JAGDQP010036703.1:461-18940 GCA_022664845.1 Lepisma saccharinum | reverse complement strand
CCATGGGACTCGATTCAGATGACTTCACTGGTATGTCCTGTAAGGAAATAGCCTGGATGACGGTGTCTGTCGCCATCTGTTGCAGAAATCGCTGGGTAGAACGCGGCGTATGTGATGAGGCCTTATCCATATGCACATGAACTTGATTTACTGCATTTCCATACAAACGAGGCAGATCTTTTGTATAAATTGGTGTGAGAATATGTTGCTGGTAAAATGAGGAGTTGATCTTACAGTTGTTGTGTAGGCCTACTCGGCGAATCGTTAACTTGCCTTCATAGCAGTATCCCGCGACAACCATAACCGTATCCGACACTTGCTTCGCACTGGCGGATGAAGTCAGGACGGGTTTTTGTATCGCTGGGGGTGTATGTTAAGGCTCGAACTTTGCCACAATCGGCTAGATAGGTCCATGCTTCTTCGTGTGTGGCTACAAACTTCCACTTGTCTACGGATAGATGGCGTTCATAGAGACGCCTACAGCGGGATTTTCGGTCTCTCCGATGAGCCGCAGTAAGACATGTCCACGATTTTAAGCACCATCCGGGGCTTTAATTTGTTACGTAGGTGGCGGTTCAGAGTTGATTGTACCACGTGCATTCGTCTTGCTATCACACGTTGTGGAGGAGGGTTTTCCTGTAAGGCCATTCGCAGCAACTTCCGAGCTACAGGTGGCGTCACCGCAGTACACGGTCGCTTTCTACTTCCCTTCGTGGGTAAACGAAGTGCCGGGCCGTAGAACCTGTTTCCAGATATTTCGAGCATGTCTCTCCAACATTTAAAAATGCTAATGTAATTAGTTCGAACAATTTTAAGGTTAATGTAAGGCAACGATCTCCAACAAAAGATGGCAACACTGTCTTCGTATATGTCTAATGTATTTTTATCACTGCACGAAGTTTCAATGCTGCTTCTACAAATTTAAACACGGAGAGTTCTAACTTTCAGGGAAGAAAGTTCATAACAAATTCAATAGTTCGATCAATGCCTATTATTATTTTAGTTTTTCTTCACTGCTTAAATCGCTTGATTGTTGTTATGAATATCAGAACCTACAGCAATGAAGCCCTTTCCACAATAAACAAAATAGAAAATTAAAAATGCGCATTGATCGAACTCGAATTGGTTATGAACTTTCTTTCCTGAAATTAGAACTCTCTAGGCTTGAATTTGTAGGGGCAGCATTGAAATTTCATGCAATGATAAAAATACATTAGACATATACAAAGACAGTGCTGCCATGTTTTGTTGGAGATTGTTGTTTTGTATTACCCTTAATTATCTGAAGAACTTGGAGAAAAATTGAATATTGTTGCTGAGGGTTGGAATGGCACAGTTGTTAATACCGGCTCTTAAAATGGTATTGTAAAACACTTTCAAACAGTTTTGAAGAAGCCCTTGCATTAGTTTATATCCTTACTTCATACCAATGAACTGCCGCTTCATAATTTGATGCAACGATTAGATGGAAATACAAACGACAAAAGGGGTCTTCATTAAGCGCCGTACACAAATATATACATGAACTATGCCTAGTAATAGAGAGTGGTAGTGTATCCCGAGATTTGGCGAAACAAAAAAAAACAACGCGGGAACGTATCACACAGGCGGCGTACAACAGCAACCATAGTTTTTAGATTGCACGCTGCAACGAAAATTCCATCAGACTCATTCAAAATTTTAACAACATATGTAGTCTTTCAAGTAAATGCCAGAAAACATTTAATAGCTATGTTAAAGGATGATCGATAGCATTCTAATCATGAATTAGCTGTATGTCGTATATTAAAATGTCGACACTCACAGAAAGAAAGTATTTGTGATTTCATATATTGATATACCGACATCTCAATAATACACCAGGCATATAGAACAATATCGATGAACAGGATACAGTTATTTCAATATTCTCAAAAAACAAGGTTGATAGAAAATGTGCAATATTTAACATTCCAACAATTTCAATTTCTATGTCACTCTCAGACCATAGAATAACATGAAAAGATGTTTACAGGTACATTACCTTTAGTGTGTGGTACTACTGTAAGAGACGGATTAATACGGGGAAGAATATCTTCAACATAAAAGCTGCCACAAAGTAGTACAAAAAAGCATTTTTGTAATTAAACTCAAGTGTAAACCAAGTTAAGAAATACCGGTGGAAAAGGGGGATGGCACACGGCTTGCAGCCATTTCCTCGAAGTGTGTTACGTTTCTTTTTGTTGTTGATAAAATAGTAAGGAAAGGTTGCAATTAAAACGCATTATATCCCTTTTACTGAATTTAAAGGTTGTCTAGGAACCTGAGATGTTATTTCTCTTAATACAACGTTTGATAGTTAATTTAAATCACTAAAAGGGCAACTATTCCGCACCCAGGCCAACTAAATTTCTAAGTGTTTAGAAAATTCTATGTAGAAATGCTCCAACCTCTGACGTACAGATATTAATACTATAATATCCTTTATTTTAATATCATCAATTTAAAATTCTGCGCATTATAAGCTCTACTACTGTATTTATTACAGTTTGGTGTGATTAAAGATGGTGAAATAAAAACTGAGTATGAAGCGATACTGGCGTCACAACATGGATAAAACAGATGTTTAGTATGTCCTCTCCTAAGTCATACTCTAGCAACTGATGATAGACAGGTGAACTCTGTTCGTTATATTGATGAATACAGTGCATAAATGGTAGTAAATGGCGCCATAAATGTCGGTGAATGTCATGACAATGTTGGAACATAGAATGAAGAAGTGTACATATGGTCCTCAATATGTAACACGAAGTGCAACGAATTGAATTTCTTGGATGTCATTTTCCTAAAAAGAAAACAGAAAGAGATCTTGTAGGGTGATGGTTAGGAATTGATTTGAATTTGAATTGAATTTTAATTAAAGCTTTAGACAAATTTGGCTCAGACCGATAGCTAGGATCGAAGGAGTTATTCCATGGTGATTGGTTGTTGTGCTGAGAGAAAATATGTTGCTTGTTCAGGGAGACATAAAAGAACAATGTAGATATGTTTATTAGATTCTACTGTAAGGCGTCCATCGCATTTGTAGCTTAAGTTTGGATATTGTTCACTGTTCATCACATTTAGGTGGATTTTGTAAGTTTGTACAACCTTTTTTTTTCCTGAGTTGCATCCACAAATGAGTGTGTTATGACTACATGCTCTAGTAGGGCGTATGTCATATTATTAATAGTGATCACATCTCAACGGCAATGCTGGTGTTTCCTACATGATGGTTGAACTCATTATCTCATTTAATAGATGGAAGCTCCAATGGAAGCAAGTTGTTAACGGTGAACTTATAGATTAGAGTTCCTTGTCTGGTTTTGATTTTGATGCACTTGTTACCATTTTGTTCTTTGAGTAATATATTTGATCTAATTGGGGGTCTACGCCGGGAATAACAGAAGCCAATGGAGATTAGTGAGGTGGAGGAGGTTGATAAATTGATTTAGTGTTTAGTGGTGTGAGTAGAGCATGGGGACCAAAGATTTCGAATCTATATTTATTTCTGGGCTGTAACGAGGGTAGAGTCTGGAAATTTGATCATGAGAATATCTTGTTAAAATTGGATGGTATGAGCTCGCAAAACATTTTGAAGGACACTGTTCAGAAGTAGGTTTGGCGTTTGATATTTTGTTAAATGTTTGTGAGAAGAGCGATTCAGATATAAGATTGGAGTTTTGATTGTCAGTCAGTTGAGTATCAGTGTAATTAATGATCTGATTCGCTTTCAGAGATGCTAGGAAAACGGGATTTTTTCATGGGAGATAAGTTTGAACCAGTTGAATATGAATGATGGGTGATTGAGATCGAGAACTGATATTGGATAGTAGATCCATAATACATAGACATTTTACCAATTGAAGAAGAGTTTGAAGTTACTATATGTGACGTTTATTGTATAACAGTTGGTAAATTGTGTTTGCTTGAGAGATTTTGTTCCTTGACATGATGACTATCTAGAATGAGAAAGGTGTACTAAACTGGTATCACGAGTGATATTTGTGATAAACGGTCAGTGATGATACGTGGTATGTAAGACATCCTGCTTGAATAGTGGCCCTACATAATCCCTTAAGCTCCGTTTCTGCGCTCAACATGCCTCTATTCACCATCATAGACCATACTGGACGTTGATCATGATTCAATTATTGTCCTTGCCGATCATGATTGTCATAAAAGATTAATGTTCCTTCTGAAGTGGGAAATACTACACAATATACCTTCCCGCTTATTTATTACACTCAGAGAACTGCACATGTTCAGACTTCGATTCATGTTGGCAGGTGTCAACTCACGTGTCACCCATGAGTCAAACTTTCCATTTACCGATTACACGGAGTCGTCGACTAATAGTGGTACAGTGTGCTTAACTTGCACGAACGCTTTGCGAGGGTCTTCCTCCACGGTGTTGCTGAGCAGCCCGTCCAAATATGATGTTTGTCGATGCTCACGGATCTCATTTTGCCATGCGATGTAACCGAAGCGAAATTTGACAAATCAACGGCGAATGTTGCGTTCATTCACCACATCTGTCCCAAACATACTGTTAATTTTCCTTGCGACTTGCTGTGCAGAATGACGTCATAGTTTAAATGCATACACAAATCATTGGTAACTGTGTTTTCTGCATTGTGGACTTTCATAAGACCCTATAACAACAGTGTCTTCTGACTGTCGGGCTACCCCATCCTGTTTACTGGAAGTGTACAGAATTTGATATTAGTCATGTGACCACAGTCGATCCCTGTGTTGTGTTGCTGCGGTACATTCTCCACCATGGTTTATTGGTGAGAAAAAGTTGGAACAAAGGTTACTAAGAGTTTTTTTTTCGCAATGTAACTTACCGAAGAAGTCTTTGAGAATGGACTTTCGTTCTGCTCCACACATAAATATTTTTTATATTATAAAGGCTTGATTTTTTTTAGAAAAACTTGGATAGTTATTTCCAAGGCATTATGTGAGATATTAAAGCAAGTACCGAAATACGAATCCCTCCCACCAAAAAATCAAAGTGAAGTAATATGGAACTATATATATAACTCCATTGTATCCGAGAGCATACTGGTCATCTGCAGAACATGTTTAAAATCAAGACTAAACGAAACCTTACCCTAGAATTGATACGTGCAGTGAAAATAGCATGAAACTAAACAATGATAGAAAACTTATTCATTAGAAATTGCGAGAAGTTTGCAACATTTACACTTAAGTTACGCAGACATAAATTTGTTAACACAAAGCCTAGACATTTGTGGTCAAATTCGGAGAGATTACTCGAATAGAAGGTGAGAACATTAAATATAAGAAGTTATTCTATGAACACCCTGTAGGACGAGTTCTAAAGTGACACGAATATAAAGTATACTTATTAAAATATAGAGCTGTACATATCTAAAGGAACACATCGTATGAACATATGCAATTCATTGTTTACATTGTCCCTTCCTAGTGTAGATTTTTGAGGCAAGCATGTATGGCTTCCATGCTCGTTAGTAACGTTACTCAATTGTTGATAATGTTTGATAAAGCTGTTCAAAGTAAAACAAGAGAAGGTCCAGACGTAAAGCGATGATTTAGGTGTATGTATTGGTTTATATGCTGTGTTCTCTTACAAACGTGTACTTCTATATTGTAACATGTACCTGTGACTTCCAGCAGAGCACAATTGATGCCGATGAATGGAAAGAAAATGTGAACATCTGACCCTTTTTAAAATCAGGCCAGAAAAATGATTTCTGTAAGTTGCTTTAAGAGAAAGTAAAATTACTCAAAAACTTTTTGAATAAATTCATTCTATCATAGCTAATTCAATTTGTTATCAAAATAGTCATCAGCTGACACGCGTGTACCATACGTTTCTAGTTTACAAACATTACTGAATTCATCCAGTAGAACGTTGGTATGTTTAAAGATTTATCATTGCTTTTTTCCGACATGGAAACTTTAGAAACTAGTGATGAAATGCAAACTGAATTTCTGATATTGACGTAAATTAAATCCACATTGTGTACGAAGTTGGAAATTGATCCTTGTTCATTGGACAGGATTCGCACCACTTGTATCTGGACATAATTGAACGCTATAAACTACTTTTTGTAGGGGCAACAGAGCGAGTCCAATCTTGCATTTTGGGCCTCCGAAATATACCCTACTCACTTCATATTGGAACGTAAAAGGACACTTGGGATCAAATTTCACCTCGCCATAATTTCTATAGCTATGCTAATTTCAACTTCTTTTAATTTTTAATTCAAAACACAGATTGTTCATAAAAGAGAAATTGATTGAATAAAAATGGAAAACAACTGGAACAATAAAACAATTAGAGATTTGTAATTTATTCTATACCACCAAAATTCTATCTTTCAATTTTAAATATCAGGAAAGGAATTGAACAAACCAGCTAAAAGCACAACACAAAAAATTCATATTCTTCAGTGACACATATCTCGTTACATTTCTCAACAGTAAGATTCACAGGTATTTGGTCTTCACAGAGGTAGCTATTTTTCATTCCCTTTACAAACAAACTCTATTTTCGCATCTCGACTCCAGTAGTATACAAGACAACGTCACTGTCTGGTAGTCTCAGTGTTTTCCATGGTGTATTACTAATCCTGGATCCGATGAAAATTTTATTTTGGAATATTTCTATGTTAGTACACCTCGATTTCTTGAGATTCTGTGTTTGTTTCCTCCAGCAAGGGTTAAGGAAGCTTATCGCTGTGTTTAACTGAGTAGCATAGTTGTCTGAGCATTCAGTATGGGGTGGATCTACGCCTTGTCTGGGTATTTTAATTCTTGTATGTGTTCAAGTCGACGACACCAGTGCACACTGTCAGTAAATTAATTCAACTGCACAATTACCGTACAACAACATGTTATGATACAATCAGTTCATTTGTTTTAGTTATTTTTATTTAGTGCCGTGATCCGTAATAAATGTGTGTATAAACTTTGTCGATGTTGAATTCATAACTGTGGTAAGCAAAATTCCTAGAGCGCCTCCGAGATAGTCTAAAGTGTGTGTTTAGGTGCATAACATGTGTATTATGTATACAGAGTGTGTCCCTCAAATAATGAGGCAAACTTCGGGAAAGGATTATGCACACCAAAACAAACAAATATTTTTAAAAACTCCGAAATCTGTTAATTTTAGGATGTGCAGGCGCTTAGAATTATGTAAGGCATCGTCTCACATATATAGACATATCTCAACATGTAATGGCGTAGTAAGGGTGGGCATATCACAGTAAAACAGTATCCAATACATCTATTAAGTTATTTTTATGACTGAGGAGTGCAGCTTAAAAGGGAATTTTTATCCTTGCTCTATCTAACCACTAACTTGCTTGACAATATAATTCTCACACTGCGAAACATTTCTATGCGGCAACCTCTGAATTATAAACATTACTGAAAAATATACTTCGATTGTGACTTGCTAAGTCAACTCCGCTTATGTGTTGGGATATGACGTCATTTTTACGATACCGCTGAACAAAGAGAATCTGTCTTAGAAGGTACAAATAATTTTGATTTGTTTCAAAGGAGAGCTACTTAGGCATAATTGAAATTTACGTTAGTAATTACCATTGACCATTGACCATTCTTTGTGCATGGGATATAGTGAGAAGTGTGTTCAATTTTTGCTGCAATAAACTAAATTAATCTATTTACCTTGAACTAATACAAAGAATTTCGTCTATTACATGAAGGAATTATAAAACTACTTGTGTATAATTGAGATATTCATTAGTGATATAAATTTTATGGTTCAAATTTTGCAAGTACTTCTGAAAATATGAAAGAGTACATACCATTGAATTTCGTACCATAGATTATTATCTCTCTGGCGTTAGCATTAAGTTCTTTTGTTTGTTTTATTCAGTCCTCCACTCGATTGCTGACCGACTGCTTTCAATAAATTTTACTTTTTAGCTACGTATGATATTTATCAACATCATAGCATATCTCAATAAAATTTGTTATATTGCTGTTCTATTTGCGCCTGTGTTCACGAAATAAGCGCAGGTTCTTCAGTTTCACAGCGAAAGAAGATCGCTGTAAGATACTGAAGATCGCTGTCAAATACTTCCTAATAATTGTGATTAGGAAGTATTTGATGTGGTGTTTGTAGCTTATTGCGTCTTGAAATGAGCATATTGAATGTAATCATTCATTCGTAAATAAGATATCACTTAATATATGTATAGAGACATATTATATTATAAATTGTAGATTTATTTATTGCAAATTAGGACCATTTGGAATTACGGAAAAGAATTTATATTTCCTGAATTCTAGAAAAGGGGGAAGTCGGAATTCCAGAGTGCCTTCTTCAGTTGTTCTCTCCAAATATTTAAAAACAACAGTTCACGTTTACCAGACATTTACAATTTATAAATTTCCCACCAGTAATATTCAGAACACTTCCTGGACAGCAATGTTATTCACAATTCCGGAATCGAAGTGACAATACAATCTACGAATTTTGACAAAGTTGAATTTAGACAAGGCGGAACGTCATAACTCCGGAGATTTACAAGGAATGAATTCAGGAGCGTTGAATTTGCAGAGTGTCGTAATTCTGAAACCTGAGGAATTCTGAATTCCAGAATTCAATTTGGACTTTAGAAAGTAAAGTGTCTTCATATGTAGTAAATATATAATAATTTAAATTTATCATATAAAACAATTAGTTTTTTTAATATTATTTTAAACACTTGGTATTATAGAGACGTCAAATCGGTACCTGATAATAAACAGTATTATAGCACTGAAAATACAACATTCAACCTATATATTTTTAAGGGGAAAACATTCATAGATATTGTCATATTTTCCTTTATTTTAAGGCTAATAACAATAATCACTATTTGAGTTCCGCAATGCCCCCCGCTCTTTTGTTTGTGTGGGTACAAATTCAGAATTAGTATGCGACTGTTAATATATATATGCTAGTTCGGAAATAAATCGAAGATTCCTTGGAGGGAGCACGAGGGCACTGGGTCCCCTGTCTCGGTCCTCCACTGAAAGAAAACTTAAAGGCAATTTAAGCCTTATTTCCTTCTAGGATAATATATTACATATATCCCTTCATTTTTTCCACTGCTAGGGATAATTACAATAATCATAAACGTGGGGCTCACATCGCTTCCCCCCTTCGTGGGTCCATCAGTGAAAATTTAGCATTGGTATGCAACTGTCTATTTTGCATTTTAGCATGCCGCTTATGCTGTCATAGCATGCCGCTTAGGCTCTTTGGAAATTATGTTGAAAATATGAAACTATAGAATTCAACCTTGCTACGCTTTCGGGAACTTGTAGTTCCGAAAAGTGGCTGAATTTCCATTTCACTGATTTGAACTTTTTTCTAAGACTAGGTACTAGATGGTCAATTTACCTAGTTTTGGTAATGATTAATATGTCTAGTTACTTCAAGTACTTGGCCGAGTTATTCCTAGATGGAAATATATTTTATGTCCCAAAGTAATGTTCATTGAGCATCATAGTTCAATAATTATAATAATAAGAGCCAATGTTCAGGGAGATAGTGAAAAAGTGTACATTTTGTATTTATGGGTCAATTTAGTGACTAATGACTTTAGCCCGTCTCTAGTCCTTCAGCTCTTACATATATTAATTCCACAAACACACATCCATGCCCCAGTTAGTATTTGAAACCGGGACATTCGAGTCGCTGACTTAGAGCCCAGAACCGTACCACTACAAGGTCAGCTTCAGGGGAATAAGTTAGACGATTCAACGAAAAATAAGAAGTAACTCAATTGATACTTTAATATTTTTGACACACATAACAAAATTAGTGTACATATCTAGTTAGGGAAAGTTAAGGAATGTAAGATTACCAGTTTTCTTTTGAGAGCCAAATAATTGCAGTTTTGAATGGGATCAACAGAATTCATTTTGGGATACATCAGAAATCATTTCTCTAACAAATTCTTATACACATTGATGTGGAATGCTACTACGTACGAAATGCAATATAATACTACTTGAATTTTCGCACAGACAAAAAATAATGCCTAGAAGCAGTAGCGATACAAGGTACTTTAGAAAAAAAAAGTTCACATTCTTCCATTTTTTTCTTTCGTCCATCAGAAGATTTCTTCCTCCTTATTTGGTGTTTTCTGCGTTGCCGTTCCTTCTACATATTTATGCTGTATTTGAAAACTTCAGGTACCATTATTGTTTTCTGGCTGAGATCCGAAAATTGAAACTAATGTCCTAGGTAAGTTCTGGGATATCTCAAACTTCCAAGCGAACAAAGTATGTTGTTGAATATATAGTGAAGATGCAATATATTTTAACATAATTAAATTTTTAAAACATCTCCGATAAAGTAAGTAGGTTGGACGCAAAACGTACGATTATTTTCCCTTAGGTTACAACGCACACAGTATTCTAAATATTATAGCAGATTGTCTCGTCTCAAAACGCATAGAAAACTTCAAGTGAGAAACTTCTACAGGTATAAATGCTGTCAGGGATCACCTTGTATTGTGCGAAGTTTATTTTCATTTAAGGTTATTCAACATAAGAGTAAAGAAAATAATAGGAAAACAAGATTTTAAGGACTTGAAAGGCGAAACTGAATTTAGGAATATACACAAAACAAAGATTTTTTTTTTTCAATTTGTGATATTCTCCCTTTCCTTTAATTAATTTTCTTGTTCCTTAAAAACAAATTTTGAAACACGTTAATTTTATATATGAGAACAATCCATTTACTTAATCCTTTTTTATACACATTATATTTGTGTACTCAATAGATGTTAGGATATAGGTTCATTTAAGTAAATTAGAATAATTTACCGGGGCCAAACGTTGCCTAAATATCTTGGAATTTAATTTCAAAATTCAGAGTAAGTAATTCTATACCCGAAAAACCAAAATAGAACAAATATATTCGCTGAAAGAAGCATATTCTAACAACCTTGGACATAGTTTACTAGTTTCTGCAATCAATAATCTCTTTATTGGAATGACCACACTTCTTGTTACGTTCTAAAATGTTAAAAAGCAATCATGAGAGCAATTAATAAACATTTGAAGAATTGACGAATATGTATTATCTACTTGCAATAACATCAGCTGATTTATGTTAAAACTGAAATTAAATAGATCATTGTCAGCCAAGTAAGCCTTCAACAGTAAGGAGCCAGTCCATATTTGCAATAGTTGAAGGCTTGAAGATATACTGCATGCGACTAATAGTCCCCCTTCATGCCTATAGAGTGCTTCATCAGAAAGTACCTGTTGTCCATTAGCAGGGGTATAGGTGACTGCCATACCCTGTATGTAGCACTGACTATAAATTGTTATTGGTATGTACAAAGTAAAAAACAGGTGTAAATAACATTTCTAATGTAAGCACAAATGTTTGTTTTACTATTTTCAAAGTAAATTAACCAAGCTTTAAATTATCTGAACTACGTTATTTACCAGCCCACATAGCAAAATGTCGTCCCAGGAATATCTGACGGATCTCCTGGCAGGATATCGAGACGTCCGTAGGACGTCCTGTTTAAGTCCCGTTTACATCCATGGAACGTATAGTTATAATTAATCCTTCGTATAACTATGCGAAGGCATATCCTTCGTATAGTTATAATTAATTAAATAATAATAATAGTAAGGTCGATTTAATTTATAGATATTCCAGGTAGGTAATCCTGCACGGCTTTCCGGGGACATCCAGGGGAAGTCCATGCGGGATGAACTGTTTGTATTGCCCGCAGAGTTATTCCACGGACGTCCTTAGGACATCGCTATGGGAGCTTGAGAAATCTGACGTTAATGGGATCTAAATGGGACGTCCCAGGGATGTACTCTGCTATGTGGGAGGGTTCACCCGGGTCCAAGGTGTGGTGTATGTGTCTCCTTCTACAGGACCCTTAATATTTTTTGCTATATATTTTTTTCGTCTCGCGTTTAAATAGTGACTTCTAATTTTTCCTTGCAAAATGCGCGCCTGTGAAAGCTGCGCCTTAGGCTCCGGCCTAGTAGTAAATCCAGTCCTGTCAGCAACTACATATTCTGAACTATTACACCTATAACCATGTTTTTTTTAGTCAAATTGCAGAGGTTTTATCAAAGATCAAAAAGTGAAGGCGACCGACTTGAGTCATGGAAAAGGAAAAATACAAAAATTGCTGTAGAAACAAGTAATTTATGGCACAGAATCTTCGGAACTATTACACTTACTGCTATAATGATGGTTCTGAAGTGCATTATAACAGAAATGCCGAACAAGTGGTGGTAACCATCACCTTGGGTCGTTGAGGTTTAATCCAATATGACCATCGAAACAATTAATTTTTAACACACAAGGAACCACATATTCGTCTCCAGCAACCATCAAACATTTTCATTAGTATTTTCGTTGTTTAAGTGGTTCTCTTCAGTATCGCCCTCATTGAAGTGCGAGTGTGATTAGAAACTTTCGGCTCAATAGAATTCCAAATGTTCCAGTTTATACCAGTTGTCTCCAAAGTAGTTGTGATGTAACAGATAAACTTTGAAACCGTTTTAATACGGATAAAAAGGGTTTTCGTTATTGCTAGTCTTTTAATCATATCAATGAAAAAACTCGAACTTTATTTTTTGTAAGAAAATATAAATAAGCATTTGTGTATTTAACGTTTTTTGATGTTATCGTACACGCCACAATTAATTTCTTCGCTTTGTATCTCGTAAGATTTCTTTCACAAATTCATTTATTTGAAATAAAAATCGCCTGAAAAAAATGGTGTCAGTTTGTCAAGAAAAATAAATACAGTGAAAAACGGATATCTTCAAACGTTATATGCACATGCGTAACCAAATAACAATCACTATTTAGAGGTAAGAGTGAACCAACTCCGGAAAAGAGTGTATTTTCGACTACGGGCTGATAGCGCTAGGCGTCGTTAGTCCAACGCATATAGCCAGCATCAGTTCAAGCTTAGTGACTATCATGATGTAGCCGTCGATGGCCCGAATAAGCTAGCCAATGTCAAGCCGGAGAGGAGTTACCGCTCCAATCTCGCTGATAAGCAGCCTGTAAGTCCTTAGATCATAGCCAAAGCCGCCATGTAGTCACCAACCACTTTCCATGGGGAATGGCTTCACCAGACTTAGAATAAGTTACAATTCGCATATTGGGACTACTAACTTTAAATTGTGTTTTCATTCACAGAGAAAAGCTTTATATTTGTTAAACTTTAACTTAAGTACCCTTTTGCAATCATTCCAAAAATGTTTAGTTTAGATATTATGCATTTATTTTTAAACAATCAAATTTATAATACTACTACAAGTTTAGAACTAATGGTTATTACCTTATGGAAAGACATATCTCTCTGCAAGACACAAATGCAATGACGAAGCTCATAAAATTGAACCTCATAGTCGCCAAGACAATAACGGTCCATTGTTGATAATTAGAAAATCAACAAAGCTTTCATAAGATTTGTCCTATCATGTTTAGAGCAGGCCGTGAAAGTGCATTAGCATGAAAATTTATTCGTACATAGTTTACCCTTTGTCTCTTTTTCATGGCACCTTACTTTAATGTAAAATCACAGGGTACCTTGGTGGTCATGAAAAATGAAAGACAGGTCAGCTGACTTTAGGGTTATTATTTCATCCTGTTTCAATAAGTCTTCTCAATTAAAAAGATCATAAAATACTTTTTAAGCGTTACTATACAGGATATGATATCTCGCTCATCTCGTTAGTAGTTAAAAATAAACAGCTGGCAATTTTTAGTAAAAACATTTAGCACCAAATAATGACTGCAGACAGGCAGACCACTTTAGTGTTATTATTAATTACATTTATAGATGTTTGAAGAAGACATCTATAAACCTGCTCCTCCAATTTGCAACACTAAAGACGGAATTATTGACAATAGTTAGTACATCTTTATTGCTTCTAAGTGCCCAAACCCAAATGCTTCATTAGTATAACGCCAGAAGCAAAATGAAAATGGGGAGTCAAATTTACTTTCGCTCCCCCACTTCAAGGACTAATGGTAACAAAAGTGCGAATGGGTAGTGAGTTATTTCCGAACAGTAGTGCTTTATTAGAGTAGGCGCTAGACCCATAGCAGTGTTAGTGGGTAGCACGTTCACATTGAAGTTAATTCACATGCATTTACTTTATACTGGGTTCAATAACAAATAAATTAGTTCATTGTTTACGACGTCATAAGTGCTTCTTAGTACCAAAACTGCAACTCTAATGCTTAATTCGTGTAGACATTAGAAACAAAAAAGCCGCTGCGGTTAGGTATTTTAGCTAAAATTTACGCGTCTCGTATTATCAAGGTTTTTTTGTATTATAAGTAGTAAATTAATACACGTATTTTCAACATATCAATAAATTTAGCAAACAAACACTAATGAATTATGTTTCAGATGTTCACTATAAGGACGAGCGAGCAGACTCTGTTCAAATCTCCAGGCCCCCACGTGAGATTTGAGAATCGGGATATTATACTGACGCCTTTTGTTTGTTCTAGTTGGTAAACCACTACATAAATAACTTTGTTAATCCATAATGTTCGGTGTACAAGGACGTCCACCACTTTTTGTGTTAAATCAACACAATTTGTTCTGTGAGAGGTAGCATGACACTCTTTATTGAGGTGAATCAGGATTGATATCACATCCATTGTGTTGAATCATCGAAATCAACGCTGTTTGTTGTGCTTATTGCAGAAAAGATCATTTGTCGCCCAAGGACTAAAAAGTGTTTAATTAACACAGTGTTTTTTGAAGTGCAATTACTAACCCGAAATGCGTTTAGGAAATTGAAATATCAATTTTCCGCCCGCCAGTGCATTTGCGGTGTGAGCATTCGCAAACAAGACGTTTTATGTGTTCTTGATGATTAAAGAAGTTTTAAACTGTTCAAACAGTTATACGATAGTAGTACAGGGCCTAACTACTGTAGTTACTTTCATTTTAAGTTAATTCAAATTTGTCCCGTATTTTGCCGAGCGTCCCGTAATTTATTCGTCAAAAGGTGGCAACCCAAGTTGTGGTCCCAGTTCAAACATGAAATATTATTTGCTTTGTCCATCTAAATTAATGAAAACTAATGGCAGACTTGACAAAAAGAAGAATCACTACTCAGGAACACTAACGTTTGTGTTTTAAGTTTTGATTCAGGTTGACGAACGTGTGTTTGTACTTCATATCACTATTCAGGCTATTTTCATCTTCACGTTTCGCTAGCTACCGTTTTGCACTCACCCGAGTGATATTAGGAAGTTATGATGGAGAGAGGTGGACTAAGAGAAGTATAATTATTTTATTTGTGCTTTATTTACTTCATCTTTAAATCAAGAATGTTAAAAATATTTTCTTATAACCTTATTTTAAGGAAACTTGTGATGATGGCATGAAAGTTTGAATATGGATAGTAATGCACACCACAACACGTTGTCAACAATGGGGGCAAATGAGTGAAGATCTTCTTTGCCTCGGGGTAGCGTTAGGTCATAATGGGAAGTAGAGGAGTCTTGAATTTAACACTTATGAGTACTGTGTACTGATGAGTAAGGGTGGATATTAAATCAATGACGACGAAAGTTATATGTTCAGGTTGGACGTACTGAAGAATGATCAAGAATACATAAGAGCATGAGAAAGTGGAGTGTTCGTGTAACTTGAAAATGTTGAGGGTTTCTAACTTCACTTGGTGTTTGGCTGCTTGCAGTTGTGTGGATGTAGGTTTTGAAGAGTAAGAGTTATGGATTGAATGACATGTTATATTATTGGTGCTGGAGTATCGTTTCGGTTCTTATTGCAGGTTCAAGCTCAGGTGTTCGGCGTGGCACGGCTGGGGTGTTGGTTTCGCTTCGATGGTTCGGTTGATCTATGTTCATGTAGTCATCGGAGTCAGAGACAGTAACACTTAATGTACGAGTTCCCTTCCTTGGAAGTGAAAAAATATTTCCGTGAGAACGTTGTCGTGAAAATCTGGATCCTGCTGTGCTTGCGTTATGATTTGAAGAGCTCCATAGATTAGCCATGTTTGGTGTCGCTCTGCAGATTGTTCCCTGTAGTACAGATGGAAGTTTGAGCTGCCTTTGGTCGGTTTTCACATTTTGTTTTAGATATGATTGAAACAGAATATTGAAATGAATACTGACGATAACAGGAAAGTGTACGTGATAGTGATCAGTCTTTATGCAATGATTGTAACGAGTAATCTTAGACTAACTCGCCCACTCCGGCATACATTGAGTGACACTAAATTAAAACATGACACAAAACTAAAAAAATCAAATTAAAAACAAACAAACTCGGAAACTGATAATAAAAGGTGTTGATATTGTATAATGACTATTTTACTTATGTGTTATCCACTATAAGCACCATTACTGCTACCGTAACATTATAATGGCACAACTCCTTCACATCATATTCTTTTCGATGCTTAAAGTGGCCTTTATTTTTCATCTTATTTTCCGACTATAAATTGTATAACATTTCATTATATAATGAGAAACTGTAAAAGAACCAAATTTGTAGGACAAATATAAGAACAATAAATTGAGTCATTTACATCTACTAGACGCACACCAAGTTTAATACACTATTTGTCATTTCACTAACTTACGATGCGATAGCAATATGAACGTAACTGCCATGAGAATCCATTCTTTCCTTTCTTGTTTAGCGTGAACTATCTCAAATTTGGCTAATGCTTGTTCATAGGCTATTAACTAACCTTATAGCCAATCCTCTTCTAAACATAAATTATCTAATTCCGCCTAATCTAACTGCGTTAGATATGTCTATATTAATTTGTCATCCCAGTAATATACAGTAGTTTACAAAATTGTACCACAATAAAATCATCATTTAAATAACAATCAATTACTTTATCTAGATCAGACTTCTAATCGGATAGCATAAGTTAGCATTACTTCGCCTGGAACGTAATTGTTCTGTCTTTTACAATACGGAATGGTAGTTGGATTCATAAATAAGTAAGTTTATTATTTGCGGCTATGACATTTCGCCGATCAATTTTGTGTAATTTAATTCATCTGTGACTTAACGCTATAATATACTATGTTGGTTAGTGATTTATGGTAAACCAGTAAGCAAAATATGGAATTCAATTGAAGCGAATATTGTATTGAACTGTTGCTTGCCGAGTTAATGATTAGTGTAGATTAGACACAGTTAAATTAAACTTTTAAAAGTGCTCCCATGGTTCAAATGACTTCACTGTGATTATTCTTCTACTATTCTAAGAGTTGATAGATGTTCATTTGAAAATAAATATTATTTTGATATTATTTGCAAATTTCAGGATCATGGCCACTGAGAAAAGTTCAAATATCAGAAAACATAATAGAACACGAATATTTTAGAATAGTAATTAAAGAAATAATGCAAACCAGATGATGTTTAGTTCACACAACCCAGCATTGCAATTGTGTTTCTTGGATGCAGATCCGGAAAATATGGAACAACAAAACGTACAGCTGGAAAACATGCTCTAGTTAATATTAGAACCAAAGCAGTTACTTACAAAAACTTGTGATAAGGGATCTCCACCGTTGGATATAACATGTGTTACCAAAGCCAGAATCGAAAATGTGAGCTGGACACCGGAGTTCAGATAACGTTATGGGATACCTCGAATTGAATAGTCCCGGACTAAGATTTTAAAACTCATTTCGAAAAAACATATTCACAGTATATAACACGAAAGTGCAGATCCTTGGTTATATTCATTACCTGTACAGATTTATACCCAAGTTATTCAGTTAATATTTCACCTATCCGATGATGTACGATCTGAAATAATTTTGGTCAAAACACCATTACATGAAATTAAATCGAATTTTACTTTCAGCTAGAACCTGATCATGTGCCTACAAGCCAATCTGCTGGAACCGGAACAATACACCAATTTTGCTCAGTACATTTCTCATGTAGATATTTCTTAAGTAAAACACAACAGGATACAAGTATTAATAGTGAAATTATAGTCAATTTAAATGTAAAAATGAAAGTACATAAACCGAGGTATAGTGCAAAGATCAACAGACTAAAACGGAAACGGATGACACAAAAAGAACAAAAGTCATAAACATAGTTATCTGCACTATATATGTTGCACTCAAACAACTTGCTTATTTATGAAATAGAAACAGATCTCGTTAGGAGTTAATACTATAACGTGGAAAATAGCAGAAATGGTGACCGAAACTGAAGAGATCAGTTACGATGCTCAGGATTTTGACTAACGTGAAATTGCTAAACAGCTATCAGACAGAGTAAATCACTGAAAACGAATTCGAGCATAGTGTATTTACAGAATCCAGATAAGTAGGAAGGTTTGGATCAAAGAACAGAAACTGACCTAGATTCATACAAATCATAAGATTTATCCAAACGGTATATATTACTTGGATACAG
>JAGDQP010036702.1:0-18940 GCA_022664845.1 Lepisma saccharinum | reverse complement strand
AAAAATTCAGAGATACGGGCTGCATCTGTAAGCGAAAATCGACTGTCCGTCCTTCAGCTGAAGAAGAGACAGAGGAACGTGTTCGCTCCAGTTTTGTGCGGAGTCCACAGAAGTCTACCTACCGGGCAGCGAGGGAACTTGAAATGCCACAGAAAACTGTATGGCGAATTCTGCGGAAACGTTTACAAATGAAATCCTATCGCTTGCAACTGCTACAAGCCTTAAGAGACACTGATTATGCTGCTCGAGCGTCTTTCTGTGCTGATTTTCTCACGTTAATGGAAGAGGATGGGTTCGCCGAAAGGTTACGTTACAGTGATGAAGCGGTGTTTCACCTTTCTGGGAATGTGAATAGACACAACGTAAGGATCTGGGGAACTGATAATCCCCACGCAGTTGTGGAACACTAACGCGATTCACCCAAGGTGAATGTGTTTTGTGCCATTTCCCCTGAAAAGATTTATGGGCCCTTTTTCTTCCTTGAACCTACTGTGACAGGACATGTTTTTCTTGATATCCTGCAACAATGGCTCCTTCCACAGCTCGAAGAGGATAGTGCAGATTTCATTCTTCAATTGGATGGTGCCCCTCCGCATTACCATGGCAGCGTTCGGGATCATCTCAATGAGGCATTGCCACAGCGCTGGATAGGCCGTGCATCTCAGGAGGATCGAGTTCTCATTCGTTGGCCACCTCGTTCCCCCGATCTGACCCCGTGAGATTTCTTTTTGTGCGGTTTCATAAAGGATCGTGTTTACGTACCACCACTTCCAACAACATTGGGTGACCTTCGCGCCCGCATCACATCAGCCATTGCAGAGATTGACCATGACACACTACACAAGGTTTGGCAGGAGATAGACTATCGGCTTGATGTGTGTCGTGTTACGCGAGGTGCTCACATAGAGCACTTGTGATGTGACTGAAAAAAACTTTGAGAGTTACCCTTCTTACCACATGTATTACATTCAGATATGTTCATTATATTTCACAAAATAAATTTATGAAATCGGGTACATCATTTTGACTTACCCTGTACATAATAAACGGTTTTGCGCCCAAACATCCTGCGTCGTGGATTTAATCCTCCTTGTGGCGCATTATGAGCTACTTGGCATGAAAAGTCGGGTGGATTCCCAGATATCTGATAAGCAAGTAGTAGAAATCGTAACAGATTTCACTACATCCTTCAGCGCTAGGTCCAAGGAAATTTTATTTTCCAAGAAAGAATCTATACTGCTGATGGGATGTGGGTATTACTGTCCACCAAATTCAGTAATATTGACCCGATAGAAGTGATTACCTAAGCTGGATTTTTTTTTACGAATAGGAAGCGCTTGTTAAAAAATTAATAGATTAGATGTGTATTTACATGACTTAACTAGTAAGTTTAATATACTGTAAGTTTATTATATTCAACCAGTAAATAATAGGAAACCTTACTTTCCGATTACCCCTAATATTATGTGAAAAAATATATTTTTTATGTGTCACTTAACGATATTTATTTGTATCTTTGTAGGTAGTTTCCCTGCATGGGAAACCAGGAGAGCCGTGCTAGCTTATTGGCTTTAGAGGAAGAAATTAGAATAAGTAAACTGGAAGCTGAACATAAAGAAGACGTAAGTGACCAGAAAACAGCAGCGAATATGGCTGACAAGGGCAACGGAGTGACAGAGACAACTATTCCTGTGGAAGAACCAGGTAGTGCCAAAGGGGATGAGAAAGAAAAGACGAAAACAGAATCGTGTTTGGATGAGGAAGGTGTGAAAGAACCAGTTGATAAATGTGAAACTGAACAGAACGAGGGAGGAAGTGTAGTTAGTGAAGAAATAGTGAAAATAAAAGATACAAGTGATGATATGGAAAAGGGTGATACAAATAGTGAAAGCGTGGAAAGTAGTGATGAACTTAATAAACAGAATATTATAGGAAATCCTAGCGAATCTCAAAGCAGCAGTATTCATTCAGAAGTTGAGAATAGCAATGCAACGGATACAAACCATAAAATAATCAGCAGTAATCAGAATGCTGAAGAAGAGAAAGAAGACTCTAACAGTAATAATGAAAGTGCACAACCGGAAACAAGTATTACTGATAAGAAGTCGGAAGAATTGCCAGAAGGAGCGCCAACTGCAACTAAGAGAAAAGTGAATGACGTTGATTCCGATCAAACTGACGTAGAATATGAATCTCCAATGAAAAAGGGGAAACTAGAAGATGAACGAGATGAACACACATTAACTGATATTAAAGAAGAGAACGAGATTGATAACACTGATCAAACTGATGAAAAGAAGGATAGAAAAGAGGAAGAAACATTGAAGGATGGCGCTAAATCTATTGAAAGTGATGGACAACTCAAAGACAATCCTAATGACAAAGACAGTGAAGTCAAAGAACAGGTTGCTGACAATGAATCCCTTGACGATGAAGATAAAGGATATGAAGAGATACAAGTCGAAGGAGATATCGAGCTCACCCACGTCTCTGCTATAAGTGTCATCGATTCAGCTGTTGTGAAGTCCGGATCTAGCGAGGAAAAAGGTGACAAAACAAATAGCAATGACGATGGTAGTGAACAAAAACCAGAACTAGATCTCAGTGAAGATGGTAAGGATGGCTTGCTTGTTGAAGTAGTGTCTTGTGTTCCGGTAGTAAACGAGAAAGGCAGCCCGACAGGGGAAATTGCAATACGTGAAGAGGAAACAAGCGAAGTTGTAGCAGATAAAGAGACGACAAAAGCAAAGGATGCTATTGGAAAAGATACCGAAGACGGTTTCTCGAAAGAAATAAGCGAGGATGAGGAACCGCCCGTGAATGAAAAGAAGATTATAGAAGAAAATGACGTGGGTGATAAAGAGGATCAGAATGAATCATGTGTTACTGTAGATAAGAAATGTGATGATGGTGACAATGAGGAACGTGACGAAAAGAAAAGTGAAAATCACGAAAGGAAAGGAAAAATTACAGATGACAAATCAGAAGATAAAGAAAAAATGTTAGTAGGCACAGATGATGATGATAGTTGTGGCGACGAATTACTGAAAGATGATACAGAAAATGTAGAGAAAACAATGAAAACTGACACTAAAAGTTCTGATGAAACACAGGCTACTCATGAAGGAACAAACTTAGCACAACCAACTGTGAAAGATCAAGTGAAGACAACTCAAGTACGTGAAGAAGATCAGGACGTGGAAGGATCAGAGATCGTTAGTGATGCACAGGATTCAGATACGCAGAAGATCTCAGGAGATGTGACTTCTGATCTAGATAAAAAGGAAGATTATAGTACGAAACTGAAAAAAGGCGAAAAAATTGACGATACGGCAAAATCAAAAGTTTCGAGTGAGGATGTTGATAAGAAAGGTCGCAGTGAAACAACAGGCGCTACAGAAGAGATAGGAGAATCTAATAGCGATGTATCTAAAGAGGGTGAAATTTCGGCTGAAGCGAAAGATGCTTCAATTGCGAAAGAAGCTAAGGAGAGAGAGGAAGAAGAAAAGATGGAAGTAGATGATCAAATTACAAATAATAAAATCTTGAATGATCAGAAAGATAAGGAAGAAAATATAGATAAAGAAAGTGGTGATAAAGTAGAAGAAAAAGTAAACGATAGCGAGAAGCCAAAAGAGGTTGTCAGTGTGAAAGTGGAAAAGGATGATGACGAAGCAACGTTGCAGAAGCCAAAAGGCAGCCTGAGAGTGAGCGCGAGTCTTTTCCTAGGAAGCACTATGGCAGGCTCTAAGAAAAAAGACAGCGTGAGTACAGAACCGGAATCTCCTAAGGATACTCCAACGAGAAAAGCAGCTTCCAAGGATGACAGTAAAGCACCACCTGAAGCAAGTGATTCGTCCGATGATGATTCTCGTGATGATGCTCCCTTCACTGCTGCGAAGGATGATGATGATGATGATGAAACAGTTGTTTCGTCCAGTGAAAAATCTACAGTGAAAGAGACAGACCCATCGAAAGAGAAATCTGACCAAGAAAAGGCTGTTTCTGAAGACGTGCCAGTGGCCGAAAAGAAAGTAGCGTCGAGTGAAAAGCCATCGGAAGTCAGTGATAAAAAGGACCGTGAAAAGTCATCTGAAATCAGTGATAAAATGGACGTTGAAAAGCCATCTGAAGTCAATGATAAAATGGATATTGAAAAGCCTTCTAAAGTCAGTGATAAAAAGGGCAATGAAAAGTCATCTGAAGTCAGTGATAAAAAGGATAATGAAAAGTCATCTGAAATCAGTGATAAAAAGGGGAGTGAAAAGTCATCTGAAGTCAGTGATAAAAAGGGTAGTGAAAAGTCATCTAAAGTCAAAGATAAAAAGGGGAGTGAAAAGTCATCTAAAGTCAGTGATGATAAGACTGGTGAAAAAGAACTTTCAACGAAAGGAAAGGAAAAGGAGAATGGAAAGAAAAGTCCCCCTGTTGTAGAAATAAACGATGGACTCGATGAAATTGAAGAAGTTGACCCTCTCCATGAAATCGAGGATATTCTGAATGAGCAAAATGCCAAACTGGCTCAGGCAGCAGCAAAAGTCGCTGCGGAGGTGGCTGCCCGTCGGAGATCTCTGGAACCGAAGAAGAAGAATATCATCGAGATAGACATCGACGATGATATTGAAGAGGTGAAGGTGCGTAAAAAGAAGAGAAAGAGGAAGAAGAAGTGTTGCAATGTAGAATGTGACGAGACAAACAATTTGGTGGATTCGCCCGTGTTTGTTTTGACGTACTTTGGACTCTCGTATGTGAAAACCAAGTGTCAGAAGGTCTGCTTGAAGTGTTACGATGAGGCCGTGGACCACCAAGAGGTAAGGACGTTGCTTTGTCTTTTCACTTCGTTTATTTGATATATAGTTTGTGTGTGTGTGTGGCCACAGGCGGGGGACAAATAATGGCTAACTGGGGTGTTTTATAAGGACTTGCCCACACTGACACATTTACTCTTCATTCCCAGCAAGTAACTTTAACATCTCGTAGACTATTGAGAATGAAATAATGGCGCAAACTTCGTGTGCGACAGGTTTCGCAACGTGAGAATTTTATTATCAGTGGTTTAATAAGGTAAGTATGGAAACTACTCTAAACTGCATTCGCGTATCATAAATATAACTGAAATAGATCTATTGGATACTAATTCGATTGTGATTTGCTACGCCGACACCGCTTACGTCATTATGTGTCGAACTATGACGTCATTTCTGACGATGCTCACGATCATATAGGTTTGAAACTACGCATATCTCAAAATTTCTTGAAAAGTAACTTTTTTCTTTTTTGTAAATAATCACTTCCTGAAGTTTGCGCTATTATTTTCGGGACGCACTGTATTATGGTACGTCGAAATACTGATTTAGATGTGAAATGTTGACGTTTTCATTATCGTTACGGTACCGTGATAAAGAAAAGGGGCCAATCCATGTCAAATCATCCAATGCACGAGGACAATGTGACCCAAATTTTTTTATATAGATGAAATTTAATGTATGGTTTCTGCTGGTCATATAATGAAAAATCTGAATTATTGTTGCAATACGTAGTTTATAAATAACTGTGGTTTAAAAAAGTGTACGGTATAAAGTTCGCTCGATGCTCCTAGTTGTACTGCTATGCTACAAAAAATCTGCGCAGCACCAAAACGAAAAACGGCAAGACTTTCAAACTTTCCACAGTGTTTCGACTTAGCATGAGACATTTACATATACTGGTATGGAAGGGTATCTCTTCTATTACTTGCAGTAAAAAATGTTGAAGGTAGGTTTCTTTTTTCACACTCTTTCCGTATATATGTAACTTCAAAATGGCAAAAGTAAAAGAAGGAAAGTTATCACTAACATGACATATACATTTTGGGAAAGAGGATGAAAAGTACTACAAACACACACACACACACACAAAAGGATGATAGGCATAAAGTTCTATGATATAGGGTAGTTCAGAAGTCCCAGTACAGCCTGGTAGCTCACAAACCGATGAGCAAATGAAACTTTGTAGTACACAAATGTGTACTGGTAGGGATGATCTACATTTTGCAGTACATGACCATCGCCATCTTGAAATCCGCCATATTGGATGGAGGACATGCTTTCAAATAGGGACTTGTCCATGTGACTTATCAAACGACACGAGAATAATGTTCCTTTAATGTCAGTCATTCCAGGTGTTTGATTTGACATATCTGTTAAACGGCGTCGGAATAATCTTCACTGAGAGTTTGCAGTGCGTATTATGTTCATTTATCCAGCAGCGCTCTTTTCGTGCCGTTAACTCTTCAACACTGCAACAGGTGGGTCAAATCTGACACATGGAATCACTTTCTGGGAACATTCTCGTGTTGTATGATAAGCCACACGACACACTTGCCATTTTTAAAATTGGACCTCCATCCAATATGGCAGATTTCAAGATGGCCGCTACGTTGATCATGTACTCCAAAATGTAGCCCCCACGTACCATTCCACATATATGTACTTATTATATACACTTGCTGGTTACATATGCAAAATGCTCATTATTTTTAAAGGAGACGTAACTCCTCTCTATTTTTTCCTGTGCTTGTAGTACTTTTCATCCTTTTTTCTAAAAAGTATATGTCATGTTAGTTATAACTTTCCTTGTTTCACTTTTGCCTTTTTAAAATTTCTTATATACGGAGAGAGGGTATAGAAAAAAACCTAACTTCAACATTTTTTACTGCAGGTTATACGAGAGTTACCTTTCCATAAAAGTATATGTGAATGCCTCAAGCTAATCCGAAACAGTGTGGAAAGTTTGGAGGTCTTCCCTTTCTTCGTTCTGGAGCTGTCCAGATGTTTCTGTAGCATAGTAGTTCGACCATGCGCATCAAGCAAACATTACACACGCAATAATAATTCAGACTTTTCCATTATATGAATAACAAAAGCCTCACATAAAATTTCAGCTAAATCTGAGAGTGTGTGTTACATACTCTGGATGAATTAACATGGTATGACCCAAAGGCTAGAGTTAAGCTACTAGTCATTCGAAACGGAGCTCTTTGATCATTACTTTGTGCGTTTTGTACGAGCAGTTCCGAATCCTTCCCTTGCTTACTGGGTCTAGATCAATAAGACAGATTCTCTACCAACGTTATATTCAGTAAGGTTGTTCGTAGGCTACACTCTAGCTTGTAGTCTGGTCAAAACGAGCACGTTAACATCTCAGTGACAAGTTCGGTTTCGGGTGACTGGTTCGGAAGTTGAATAGTATTTTCAAAAAATTTATTTTAAAGATAGTGGCCACACAGAAATTTATCTATAAGTCTATTTGGTTTTAAGCACAGTGAGATTTCAAGACCGTTTCTGACTAGTGGCGTGAATATTATTGTTTAACACTGTTTTAGTTCGACCCTATTTACATTCCCGATAGGTCTTTCTGTGAGAAGAATAGCTTTGGACATGGGGGAAGTCTATAATACAGCATCATATATCCTTTCGAATAATTTAGCTTTTTTAAGGTCATGGCTGGTTTAGTTTTTGTCCTCATTGCATATTTGTGTGTTTAACTGTTTAACTTGACAGAAGAGAGAAGTGATTTGATTCAGAGTTGAGTTTTGTTTGATGTGAAGAAGGTATTGAATTAAGAAAAATTTTAGTGTAACATTTTTTTGCCTCTGGTATCAGAGGTACTCAGTATTTTATAGACTAAAATTTCATCTCTGTCTCAATCTGTTAACTTCTAAGCTACCATTGGTTTTAAAGGAAATGATTCCATATTTTTTCAGAACTATTTTTTTTTTAATTCATATTTCTAATTCTAAGGAAAGTGGATTTGCCCTCACGCTGGCATTCTGACATTGATTAAAAAGTATGCACCATTCAAAGCATGTATAAATTTGTACGTCATAAGAACATTTACTTCTTGTTTAAATATTGTATTCGTTAGATGATAAAGTAATTGCAGTGCAGTTGTAAAGGGAATTCGGCATAATAAGATACTAATTAATGTGCGTATATTCTATTGCAACTCGTGAGTGTTTTGTTCTCATTGTTGTCCATACGTGGCACTTTTTTTTTCCAGCATTTGGCAGCTGTTCTGAGTGACCATCAACCTCTTCTGAATGAGAAGTGTCCTTTGAGAAAGGATACCGTCGTCATCACAGACTCAGATGAAGAGGGCTCGGAAGAAGGTAAAAGACTCCACTATTTTCATAGAACTGGAACAATAGTGTGCAAATTATTATGAGGTAGTCTTAAAAATACAACTAGTAATTCAGAATGAATCAGTGAAAGAGTGACTTTTCAACACAAGGGAAAGAGGGGAGCTTTCGCTACAATTTTGTAGCTGATTATGAAATGTTTACTAATAAGTAACGTCTGCAGACTTTAGCTTCTAACTTCTATTATCGGAGGTAGAAACAAGAATATTTGCTTGACAGCCAAGATAAGAAACAATTTTGCCTGTTGTGTGTACACTGTTATAAATTAAGGAGCAGTTTCGTTTGTGCGATTGTCGCATACGAAGATCGCAAGCAACTGCTGCACGCGCCACTGCATTGAGACGTTGAAGGAAAATCAGTGAAGCCGGTTTGGTTTGCGCGTCGGACGCATGGTGTCGCTACCAACTGTTGCAACGACGACTCCGGAGAGCAGTCAAGCTGCATCAGTCGCATGTGTTGCAGAGTATTGTGCAGTTTATATTCGTGTTTTCTTTGAATTTGGAACTATTTTGTGCCAAATATGAAGTTCAGCAGAAATGAGAATTGAAAGCTACGTCAAGAACGGACGGAAATACTATGAAATTGGTGGTAGAACCCGAAAGAAAGAGAATACATGCAAAGATGTGATTGTCCTCTAGTAAGTGTGATGTTCAATAAATGTCAGCAGAGTTTGCAGGCAGCTTGAAGTAATGTAATTGCGTTATATTGAATGAAAGTTGAGTTTAATGTAAAATGCTGCTTATATTATTATTATAATTGTTTGTAATCATGACTAAAATTCTGTTGCCGTAAGAAATATTGTTTACAGGAAGATCTTAAACACGTAATACACGAAAAGCAAATCGTGTAAGTGTATAAAGTATTGTAAGGGGCCGCGCGGCGCCAAATGTACAAGCGAAATTACTCCCGTCGCACGCATTCGCTGAATGCGGTCATCGCAAACGACGATCGCCTAAACGAAACTGCACCTTTACTGTTATTTTTCAGAAGTAACAGTTACAATTTTTTTTCACATCTCTATTCTGAGGCCGCGTAAAAATATAAGCTAAGTGTTTGTGTTATTTTTGTGTTTTTCTTAATTTTATGTGTAAAAATCTTAAAGCACTGAAGAGGATCAAGCTTTCGTAGTGAGAAAGACGCATTTATACTGGAACGTGTATTTTTCTACACTACAACATTGTTCAGCTTTGAATAAGATCAAATATTTTTATTTGCTAGCTCAATTGCCCGACAGATTTGGCGACCTGTGTCGTAGGCTATGTTGGTCTCAAAATGTTAACTTTAGTGACCATATTTCATTCGATACCTAGTAAATAGTTTTGACCCCGCAGCAACGCACAGGCATATTAGCTAGTATTGAATATAAGAAACACAACGTATTTTAATGTGCTTTATGTTGGAATTAATTATTTACAGTAGTTATCTGAAACACCTTTTTGTTTTAGTTCGTTCTTCAGCAATATTTCGCTCTAGAAAGCTGCAAGCATCTATAGGGAAGTGGTAACAAAGGATGGTCAAATTAACCTTTAAATTATATAAATGTGTATCTGATTTCACGTAGTTCTTGCTTTGAGGATAATCTAAAGCAACGATCTCCAACAAAAGATGGCAGCACTACCTCCGTATATGTCTAATGTAGTTTTCACTGTTACACGAAATTTCATTGCTGCTCCTACAAATTCAAGCCTAGAGAGTTCAAACTTTTATTTAGAGAAGAAATTTCATTAAATATTCAAGATCATGATCGATGCCGATTTTTAATTTTCTTTTTTGTCCATTGTTGAAAGAGCTTCATTGTTATAGCTATCGGTATTCACAGCATCAATGAAGCGATTTCAACAATGAACAAAAAGAAAATTAAAAATCGGCATTGATCGAACTCTTGAATTGGTTATGAACTTTTTTCCCTGAAAGTTTGAACTCTCTAGACTTGAATTTATAGGAACAGCAAGGAAATTTCGTGCAATGATAAAAATACATTAGACATATACGGAGATAGTGCTGCCATCTTTTGTTGGAGATCGTTGCTTTAGATTATCCTTAAACATGATGCATCCTCCCTTTCTGTGCGCATGCTTACGGGTTCAATTCCCGTCGGGGTGTCTTGAACGGAGTGGTTCGGAGCCCCCCTTACCAAAAACTGTAGGTCCCTTCTTTAGAAACTTACCAACTTGTTTAGGACGTTAATTAATAACAATTCAATTAATCTAATGCAGCTTTTTCTGTCTTGTGCTGAAATTACTGATATCGTTATATATTTCACTATTTCATACCATCACTTCCTCAGACGACAGGAAGATCAGGAAGGTTGCATGGCAGGTAGATTTTAAAACTTGACAGGAGTAACAATGCTTCAAGTCGAGATCACCAGAACATCCTTTTGGTTTTCTCGACTAGTAGCAGTTTTTTTTTTTAAACACTCGTGTAAACTTTTAAAATACACCTTCCTTCCTAATCTCCAGTCGTCTGAGTATAACTATTTGTATAACATGGAAGCGCGAAATATATAACTATATCTCCAAAACTGTTTTGTGCGGTCCTGGAGAGAGAGTTCCAAAATTTAAACTGGGATGAAGTGGGAATAAAAATTAATGGCGAATATCTTCATCACCTACGATTCGCTGATGATATAGTCATGTTTGCTTCAAGTGCAGAAGAACTACAAACCAGAATGGAAGAACTGGGTAAGGAGAGTTCGAAAATAGGCCTTACAATGAATTTAAGTAAAACAAAAGTCATATACAATCAACATGCTGCAAAAAGGGAAATAAAGTTTAACGGAGAGACAATAGGCATAGTTGATGAGTATGTTTACCTAGGCCAGCTCAAAACATCGAATGCCAAGTTGACTGATGAAATAAATAGATGATGTAAAATGGCGTGGAGTTTGTTTGGAAGACTACACTTTATTTTCAAACTACCAATGTGTCTGAAGCGTCAAGTTTATAATCAATGTGTCTTACCTGTGTGTGTGCTAATATATTGATGCTGATGCTTACTTAATTAATATTAAGTGATGTGCTTACTTATGATTTTATATTGTATATAGGTATAGACTGTGGGTTCATATATCTCGTAGCACACCTAAAGTTGTGGCCGGTGTAGTATTTAAAACGCATCCGTCCATTCCAAACTTACACAGCACAAAGGATCAGAGAACATCAAAGACTTCATCATAATACTATCCATGTAATTCCAAAAGTACAATAATCAATATAATACATGCGAGATCAACAATGTCAACATCACGTTGACATACTACTATATTCAAACAAATCTTACGAGTATCCATTACGATACCCAAAACTAGAATCATCTACGAACAAGCACAATTTACATATTTAAAACGTAAAGTTGTAACCATAATATTATGGCCAAAAAGTGTTTACTATTTCCACGTCTGTTAATAAAACCATCATTATTATTAGTTCTATAAGTTCATAAAATCCCATATCACACTGTGATGATGTACGGCTGTGAAACTTGGACATTGAATGCGCAGACGACTCGAAAGATTGAGAGTCACACAAAGAGCAATGGAGAGATGCATGCTAGGAATAACCAGGAGGGACAGGAAGACAAATGAATGGATTCGCGCACAAACAAAGGTAGAGGATGTAATCAAGACTGCGAAGAAGATGAAGTGGAGATGGGCCGGATGAAGTGGAGAAAAGGAACGACCGAGACGACGTCCGAATGTAAGATGGGTAGATTAAATCAAGCGTTTTTAGGAGCTACATGGATGAGGATAGCAGCAGACTGAGATATGTGGAAAGAAAAGGGGGAGGTCTTCATCCAGCAGTGTATAGAAAACGACTGAATATGATGATGATTGGTAATTGTATTAATTTTAGCACAAGAAAGAAAAGGCTGCATTCGAGCAGGTAAGAATACTGTATGTGAGTATTCTCTCCACGAGATTTGTTAGAATATATCTCACGAGCTTCAGATCTTATAGCCAAACCGTTAATTCGTTATAATGGATTAATTTGAATCCATGCTGTATGTATACAACTTTACAAATGTTATTTTATATTATTTATTTTTCAGATGAACCTGCAGACCTAGAGGATGAGACGATAGAAATTTCCGATGACATAGACGAGTTAATAAAACAAGCAGTAGACAAGTACGATTTGGATTTCCAACTTGAAGCAGCGACCTCTATCATGCAGAGTAAAATGACTTACCTGGAAGGTAAAATTTCCTCTGTTTTAGATATTAAGCAGTATTCCTCTTGTTATGCAACCCAATTGTGTAAAGTTCTTGGCGTCAACTCACTCTCAGACATTTCAGACACACGTGTACTCTTTTGAATATTTTATATTTCTGATCTTTATGTCCTCAGGGAATACGTCGGTTCTTGTATTATTCAGTAATATAACATTTTTATTTCCAGTCTAATCGACGACTTGAACGTAAGAAGTATCATATTTTTTTTCTTTATGGTGTTTGAATCACATATCCAACTTGATTGTGTTACGCGATTACAATATGAAATAGAAAGTTGTATGGTCGAGAAGTAGTTGTTACCTTGCCATATTGAAAACAAACAATTATTTCGATTCGTGAGTGTATTGCTTGACTTACTTCTAACTTTCGAAGTAATAAAGTTACTTTATTAATAACATTTACATTATAATCATTATTTTGTGCGTAATTTAGTTATGACATGACTAGTCTACTAAAGAACTAAGATTGATTGCGTATTGATTTCTTTTCCAGATGGTTTTAAAGATACACAAGTTCTACTGGACGGACTGCAGAAGGAAATTGACCTATTGCGGAAGGAAATTTACAAAGACTACATTCCAAAGATAAAGGTAATTATTAGAAAACACTTATCTCTCGTCTATTCGCTTCCCATTTCGCATCATCTGTGTCCAGCGATTTTTCCTCATTCTTCTTCATGTTCACATTTTGAAGGCCTTTAGTTGTTGTTTTTCACTTTTTAGTCGAGTGCACATTGCAGCTCCATACAACACAACCCCATACAAAACATTTAGTCAGTCTTTTTCATACTTTATATATTATCACTTACGATATGTTTCAGATATTTGAAGCTGGATAACTCGTCTAACCTTTTCTCTTTTTCTTCTTCTGTAATTCCACTTGTTTCAGTCACTATCCCTTTTGTTTCCGTTACGTTTATTTTTCTTCGATGTTCCTGGCAGCCTCTTTGCAGCTGTTTTACCATCTTTCAAAGTGATATCTGATTCTCTGCAAGAAGAACCATTTATCTGCAAATGTAATGCGTTTGATTTTTCTTCTCCCAACCGTAACGGCTTCTCCGGTTTGCTAGCGTCTCTTTATATAATCTCTTCTAGGTATATAATAAATAAAGGGGCCGCGGTGGCTCAGTGATAGAGCGTTCACCTGTAGTGCTTAGGGTCGTCGGTTCGATCCCTGTTCATGCCATGTGGGCTTTGTTTGTGATGAAAAAACACCGTATACGTGGGTTTTCTCGGGATTCTCCCGTTACCCCCACTTTCTTAATCTAACAGTTCTCCCGTTATTATCGACCTGAGCCAAAGTTGCCTAAAGACCTTAAATAAAATTGAGATCCGAAAGAGGAAGAAAGAAAACATCCCTGTATCACTTCCCGTCCTATGTGATGCGCACGCGCCATGAACGGCACATGGGGTGGTGTGGAAGTAGCGCTCCACATATTCTCGACCAACGACACGAAGTGAGGTGGGGGTGATCAGTCCCATGCTCGGCCGCCTTTACCTCCCAGGAATACCAAGGACTCTCTGGTACTCAATTAGATAGGAGGCGGAGTGCACCTCGGAGCGCCAAGGTTGGGAACACTGCGAGTAAAGTCTCTAGCGTCCTGGCCGGGATTTGAACCCAGGCCACCCTACGGTTTGTAGTCAGACCCGCTGCCGCCTGAGCCACGACGACCCACTGATTTAAATGTAAGATTAATCATACTGCAGTTGTGTTATTATATGAACAAATAATTATTCATGCACTTGATGACGTTTTCTTCCAGGAACTTCATCCTATTAGTATCGATGACACCTCATATCCGGTCTCACAAACGAACTCCCTGGCAGGCCTCCGCTTTCACAACAGGGTCCCCTCATCGAAATTCGCTGCACGTGGGTCAGCAGTTGCAGGTGAGCCAAATGCCAATAAAGCACAAGCACGTTCACGCAGAGGTTCTAAGGTTCGCACAGAAACTGAACAAGGTAATCACTTTAAAATAATACATGTATAGTTGTTGACGTGGGAGCTGTATTGACATGATAGCTGCATCTGGGGGAGCAATGTAAGTGCATGGATATGTTTGTTCAACTTGAAAGACATCGTAGAAGTCGTGTATGAGTGCTTATTTTTGTTGGTTTATTCTGAAGCCTGGCTAATCGCATATTCTAGTTTCACAGTATGTAAACTAAACTAAACTAAACTGGGTGAAAGAGCAGCTCATTTAGACCTTAGATTGTTAGGACGGTTGTGTTATATTTAAATGGAGGATTTCGGGTTAACGTAACGCCACTTCGTAGTTATATGTGTGATTTTAATGACCACAGTCCGCTACTTCTTTTATTCAAGTAGCTTCCTGCTATTTTCCTCACGATGCTGAATCAACTATGACATTTTAAACCACCAGCGGGAAACGAAGAACCCCGGAACCGCTCTTTTGAAGGCAAGTGAGCTGCGCAGCCGACAAGACCACGGAGGAGAATATTTCAAAATATGTAAATTTCAAACGTTTTCGTGTCTGCAGTATTACGCTTATATGTACTACCGATTCTTTTACGACGAGTAGTTTACTCTGATGATGAACACATAATAGTGTTTGAAATATTGGCCATTCGATTGACGATCTAAAGGGGAAAGAAGAATTTTGACAATTACATAGTTGAGCAGTAATACACTAGCAGGTTGTGAAGAGGGGAGAAAGCTTCAGATAATAGAGATCAGTTTGTTTTGTTTGTAAATCTGTTTCTCACAGAGCATAAGATTCAAGTAAAATACATACGATGTGTGAGCATACGGTTTTCTGCAGTGTAGACAAAAGAATAGCGCAAGAAACAGTCGTAATTTACAAGTAATTAGGGGATAAATCACACAGTGGCTTTAATAGTACTGTTGGCATTAGACTTTGCTCATAAATTTGTATTAACTGTGCGTCGTCATTTCTCTTTCGACTGTTTTGACCACATCAACAGAGTGCATATTACACGTGTGAATTGTTTGCCTGTTTTTGTTCATAGGTTGTTTTCAACTTATTGTTTATATTTTAGGGGAAAAAAACGGCATTATTACGCAGGAGACTGAAATTTTTAACTTCTTACCTACTTGACGCTCGTTGTGTTTGCCTCCAGTCCTTCAATAAACATCACTATCATCCTGCATTTCGTAAATAAAACCCACTTACATTATTGGGATGTTGGGAACGATCCCAGTGGACGCTTATCCTGAGTCTTTTCCTAGGGTTTTTTTTCCTGTCACACCAGGCAAATGCCGTGATGATACCCACAAACTAGGCCTTGATACCTTCCTACATCCTCTCTCCTACCCTATTCCGGCCTAAACTTGGGATGCCTAAAGGCTATGAATAAAATCAGTCCTCATCGGAGCAAATGAACGTCAAGGAAAAGTAAAAAATAGTGGTAGTAGTAGTAGTAGTACCAGAAAATAATTTGAATTTAATTTTCGGCCTTTAGTTACCTAATGCTTAGGCCGAGATAGGGTGGGAGAGAGAATGTTCGTAGCTAGTCGAAAAAAAAATTGTCAGGATGGGGTGCCACTGGGATTGTTCCCAGGATCTTCATCTTGCTACGCCAACGCTCTACGAGCTGAGCTACTGTCACTTGGTACCAGAAATATAGTTGGATAAGAAATAAGTTAAAACACTCAGACCCACTACATTAAATTCTGATTCACAACTGTTTTTTTTTAAGTGATGGCGTATGTAAAGAATGGATGTATGAAAGAAACACTACATGGGGGTTGGGGCTGAACGAAACCAAAATCCCTAGCTGTAATGCGTGGACTATCCGGGAAGCATATACAGGGTGTATCTTAATATGTGGGACAAACTTCGCAGACGAATTCCTGACACCAAAACAGTGAAAAAAGCCCATATAAACATTGGTCCGATTCCGCTTCGTTTTCGAGATAGAAGGTTTCCAACTTGGAGCCCGAAATGGACTCCTGTCAATGGGAAATACAATGAATATTCCGTCATAAATCAGAAACGATGCACTAAAATACAATTGAGTTTTCGGAAGGTGATTTGCATCAATACAGAGGAGCTAAGAAATGATGTCATTGGGTTGTCAGTGTTGCCAACCTGGCATATCGTTTATTTTTTCAAGTAATACTAATATGTGAAGCATAGAACGCAGTGTTGCAAACTGTTAATATACGAGGTGAAATATTTTCAATGTCACATTGTATTAACAGTTTGCAATGTTTTTAACTTATTTTTTACTCAACTGTATTTCTTTTCTGTACTTTATTCTGCTTTCCTATATTTGTTGTCTCCTGTAAGTGAGTGATAAGTCTCGCTGCCTTGTAATTAAGAGGTGGTGGTAATGGAGAGCTGAATTCCCGGGGGGGACAAGTGGTTCGGAGCCCACGTTAAACTGTAGTTCCCGTCATTAGGGCATCATCTTTATCCAGTGGAAGGCAATAACAAACCACCATCGGTTCACTTTGCGCAGGGACCTTCGGGTCATGACCTGCCTTCAGGCAGAACACCCATCATAATATTTCTTCATTCTGCCCGATGATGTAAGTGGGTTTTAGTTACGAAATCTAGTTTTTTATTATTATTATTTTTAATAGAAGGAGTGAAAATTTCACAACGAACGTCAAACAGTTGAGAATCTTAAAATAATATTTCTATGAACTTTAATCAGTGATTGACCAGGCTGAAAGAAATTAGCACATACATTTAGCAGTGTTCTAGAAGATTTGGAAAGTAGCTTTGTTTTTGCATTCGCCGAGTAGTGTATATTAATATGTATATGCATGGTATTCAGTATGGTTTCATTTTTCACTTGCTGAGTGTACCATTAACCAATCAGTGAAATTTAATGGAACGTATTAAGTTGGCTGTCCAACCGAACTTCCCTAACTAAAATGCTTAGCTCATGGAAAAGTAATACTAATTGGTGTCACGCATGCGCGAGATAGTATCAGATGTTACATACTTTCACCATTTACAGAATTCTTACCTGCATGTTCTTGCTTGCCCTCTTCCCTATCCAAGATATCCAGTTTCCTGTTTAATAGTGTAAAATTTTATTCGTTGGAATTTGGTGGAGGAATGTAGAAGGGGGACGTATGTAAAAAATCGACGAAAATTAATAATTACCTACTAATATTAATAATAATAATTGACTGGTGAAGTCAATATCAGTATCTGTGGTGGAATGTTCTCTAGTCTGGGTAGTTGTAACTTAAATAAAATTATTTCGGTGTCAAAACAGAACTTATTTCTCCAAACAATTGTACAGTAGTATTTTGCATGAAACTACTCATCAGATTGGACACAGCACAATCGATTTTAGCTGAGCAATAATAAATCTATAATCGTACGTGGTGTTTATTATCGTCTGTATAGTAATCTGTAACAAATAATAATTTTATCATGACTCAACTTAAGACCAATTCCCATTGATATAGCTACTACAGTTGTAGATTTTGATTGAGTACTGGGAAGGCACACATTACTCGACCGACCATTTTGCTTTGCCTTTCCAGGATATTCCTCAGTTTTAAGGTGCAGTTTCGTTTAGACGATGGTCGTATGCAATGACGGCATTCAGTGAATGCGTGCGACGGAAGCATGCAGTGGGGTAGTTTCGTTTGTGTATTTGGCGCGTGCGTGACGACGTACTATATACAATTATGTAATTTACTTTTTGTGCAATACAAGTTTAAGATCTTACAGTATCAGAATTTTAGACATGATTACAAACAACTATAATAATAATAATATAAGCAGCATTTTAAATTAAACTCAACTTTCTTTCAATACAAAACAGCACTGTTACTTCGAGCTGCTGAAGTACTCTGCCTCCATCTATTGAGCTCCAAACTTACTACATCTGTGCATGCATTCTCTTTCTTCGGGTTTTACCAACAATTTCATAGTATTTTCGTCCAATTCTTGACGTAGCTTTCAATGCTCATCGCTGCTGAAGTTCATATTTGGCACAAAATAGTTCCAAATTCAAAGAAAACACGAATGTAAACTGCACAATACTCTGCGACATCATGCGTCCGATGCACAAACCAACCCGACTCCACTGATTTTCCGTCAACGTGCCAATGCAGTGTCGCGTGCAGCAGTTGCTTGCGATCATTAGATGCAATCATCGCACAAACGAAACCGCACCTTTAGCTGGCGAATGCGTAGAATAATCTGCGCCGCTTCCTTCCCCGTATCTTTTCCCGGAAGAGAGTTCGCGTCGTCCCTTAAACTTATAACGGGCTTAGACCTGTCAGAGCTTTGCAATATAAATGAAAGATATCATCATAGCTGCTTTATAGAACTCATTGGGTGTAGCGATTCTTAAACCGTAGGTACAAATTGCGAAGGTGCTTTATTGTAATTAGAGTCAAGCATGTAGTGTCGTTTCGTATTAAGTAATTCTGAAATTTCGGAAAAAAAAAAGTGCAAACTTACCGCAAATGAAAGCGTATTATGACCGGACGGAAGATATTTTATTCAGATAAAAATATGTAAATACAAAATAATGGCGAAACAGAGATTTTAATAGTTTAAAATGTATATAG
>JAGDQP010036701.1:0-18940 GCA_022664845.1 Lepisma saccharinum | reverse complement strand
TATAGAGGAATCAAGCTAATGTCACACATGATGAAGATTTGGGAGAAAATTATAGAAGGAAGATTACGAGAAGAAACATTAAAAGAACAACAACAATTTGGATTTATGTTAGGAAAAAGTACAACGGATGCAACTTTTATATTAAGACAAACTATGGAAAAGCAAAAAGGATTGCATATGGTCTTTATTGATTTGGAGAAGGCCTACGACAGAGTAGCACGTCAGGAAGTATGGAGATGTTTGAGGGAGAAAAGAGTGGCACAGAAATATGTAAGGATAATCCAAGATATACAAAAGCTAGAACTCAAGTAAGAAGTAGTGTGGAATTGACACGCCAAATCCCTGTTATGGTTGGATTACACCAGGGTTCAGCCTTAAACCCGTACCTCTTCAACGTAGTCATAGACGTTATAACTCAGGATGTGAGACGAAGCCCCCTGGTGTATGATGTTTGCCGATGATATTGTACTATGCAATACTAATAGGGCAGAACGTGAAAGGAAAGTAGAGTGTTGGAGGATGTCTCTGGAAGATAGAGGCCTAAAGATTAGGAGAAAGAAAACTGATTATCTTGAGTTTAACGGAGAAGGAAATGGAGAAGTGATGTTGCAAGAAGAACGATCGTATAAAGTGAAAAGTTTTAAATATTTAGGCTCAACTGTTACTGGGGATGGCGACTTGGACTCTGAAATAACACAGAGAATGAAAGAGGGATGGCGAAACTAGAAGAAAGTAAGTGGCGTTCTCTGCTACCGCAGAATCACGGTGAAGAATAAAGGGATGATTTACAAAACAGTGGTTACACCAGCAATAATGAACGAAGCAGAAACATGGTTAATAAAGAAAGCACAAGATAAGATAAGATTAGATGTCACCGAAATGAGAATGCTACGCTGGATGTGTGGGATAACAAAGAGAGATAGAGAAATATGTGAAAGTAAGATGTACAACCAAAGTTGTAGAGATGTCTAAGAAGATACAAGAAAGAAGACTGCAGTGGTATTGACATCTAATGAGGAGAACAAATGACTATGTAGTCAGAAGAGTGATGGCAATGGAGGGCAAGAGAGGTAGACGGAGGCCAAGGAGGAAATAGATGGATAGGGTTAAGAAGGATCTCGGGGAGAAAGGTCTGTCAGGGGAAGAAGTTCAGGACAAGGCTTTGTTAGAGAAGACTAATCACAAACGTCGACCCCCACGTAGGTGGGGAAAGACTGAGAGAAAGAAGAAGTAGTCTCTTAGAGAATTGGTTGATTTCTGAGCGAAGTATTCATCACTAGAGTGATGTATGTATACAACAGTGGCTGCGTAAGGGTGACTAGTGGTGCCCTCGCCCCGAGCCCCACCAGCCAAAGGGCCCCTGTGATCGCTGACGCAACAGCTATGCCGTTTCAGGACTCTTTACTTGTGTACTTGACTGTAATGGCTGATAAGCATGACTCTGCACAATCTGAATAACCATTCCTTTGTATGGGCTATGACGAGAAGATATGTCTTGGGAAGTGTGACTTCCCCCCCCCCCTCGGAATACGAAAAATAAGATGTTTCGGCCAACAGTAGTAGTGTGCGCTCACGATTGTGTTCGCGAACGGGCCTCAATCACGTTCACTTGCCCCGGGCTCCACATTACCATACGCCGCCACAGGTGTACAAAAAAGATAAACAAGAAACCAAGGACACTACTAAAACATCGGACAACTCGGAAACGGATGAACCTTACCCCTCAGCGCAAGAAGAAAGCACTTTTGTAAAAATTACCCACGCTGTTGTTATGTAGTGCTAAAAAATTACTACTTACACAGTAACGCTTACGCAGGCTTGCACTGACGTTTAAGTTCATGTTTCTAAGTGTTCTTGTGTCATTGTACTTCTCAAGAAGTTTATCAAACCTGAAATACCGTCATCAGGAGTGAAGTCGATCATCACTAAATGCTGTATAATTTGCCCTAATTTAGTAATGATCGACTTCAACCCTAATGACGGTACACTGAAAATTTGAAAAAGATTGAGAAGTACAATGACACAAGAACACTTAGAAACATGAATGCTCACTGCCTTGGAACAAGATATGTTTTTGACTTTAGGAAACAACGGTATTATAGATCTAGTGGCTTCCAAATGCAATGATTTACAAAACATACTGAGGCGCTAGTGTAATGTGTATGTGTGTATTTTTAATTTTATTTTCTACGTGATGTTATTGGTTTCAAAACAAGTGAATCCGTGTTGTTTTTTGTTTTTTTAACTGGAAATTGACAGATTTTTATAAACTATAATGCCTATGAAAATTAAAGTATTGATGATGGGGCCTCGAGAAATGAGCCGCCCGGGCCCTTGTGGCTGTGCCTGTCCGCCCCTGCAGCGCAAAGATTCCTATCACTGAATGAGCTGGTTTTCGAAAACGGAGCTACAGGTACGTCTCAATGTAACTCCCCATTTTGTCAACACAATGCTGCATCAACACTAAACGTGGGAGCTCCCACCAAGAATCAAGCAACCTAACTAACTACCGCGAATGCCGCGATAAAAACTTGGTTAGACAACGTTTGAACGGGTAAAACTGAAAATAAGGCATTATTATTATTATTGATTAATTTCACTCCGCGGAAAATGCTTGGGTACTACTTTTGCTTAGCAACCAACACCTTCCAACTATCATATTACCAAGGTCCAATTATGTAACTTAAATTCACGTTCGCTTTTAGGCAACAAATCATTCCAACCGCTTTTTTAATGCAATTGTCACACCATGAATGTCATATAGAAACGTATCAATTACTAACAGTTTAATCTCCCACTAGCCTACCACAAATATACCTTTTTTCCGGAAGCCATGTAGATGAGAGACTAGTTAATAGCTAAAACGAAATTTCCAACCAACACGAATGATCTCTTCCTAAGGCTATGCGAAAGTGTATGAGTGTGAATTTTCGTTTGCACAGTTATCTGGTTTCGAAATTCGATCACGTACATCCGTACAAGCGTTCCAACAAAACTTAAATGCTCTAGGGCTACTAAACAGCAGAGGTAGTTCAACGTCCAGGACACGAAAGGCATTCACCTCCCCTAGCTCCCCTGCACATATATACCCCTCTCACACACATTTGGTCTGCGCAATCACTGTGGCATAGAGAGAGAGAGAGAGAGAGAAGGCCTAAAACAAGATTTTGGAATGTACATAATTTATTCACCTCGAGTACGCTAATTTCGATTAATCAAACCGGCTTTTTTCTGCACCGGATGTACTTTAGATATCTGGAACTCCAAAATAACCGATACGTGATGTAGTAATTAATATTTCGCTTTACAAAACTTAAAAGTATCTGAAACGTTAAAGAGAAGAACAGTTATATTCAGGGTGTTATTTGTCACCGAAAGAAGTGGAGGGGAAAATTCTATGGCGCTACAGGTGGTGAGAAGGAACTGAAACCCCCAAAACCTACCTTAGCTCCCCTTTGCCTTTAGGACCATTCAAGTTTAGTTTCTTCACTTCAAAACTGGGAATGCCAAATAAAACGAGTTATATTTTTAATAAAATCAAAATTCGTTTCAAGGTTCATTGATTTAAATCAAAGTGAAATTACATCATGATTTAAATCAGATTATTTTTTTTTCTAAATCAATGATTTAAATAAAAATATTTTTTTAAAAAAATAGACATAAAGTGCAATACTTTTAATCGTTCTGTGGTGTGAATCATACGCAAGCTTGAAATTTACCTTCTAATCCATATGTGATGATAGGCTCTTATGATTTAAACCAAAACCAAAGTGATCGACCTAGAATTTTAAAGAACTATTTGACTGGTTCCTTTTGATTGGAGAAATTTTAGAAGTGAACATAGGAACTCAATTCACAATACAAGTTTACAATTTGTATTGTACATATGTTTATTTTTGTAATAATGTGAAAACGAACACACAGAAAACAGAAAATACAGTTCTTGTTTATAAAGCAAAAATTGTCCCGTAATATTATCTACTTTGTAAAAAATTGGTAAATTTTGTTTTGGAGCCATTTTAGTAATTGATGAATAATGACTTCGGCCCGTCTCGAATCCATTAGCTGTTCAGTTTCTAAGATTCACAAACATCCATGCCCAAGCCGGGATCCGAGTCGCTGGCTTGGCGCCTCAACCCACAGGACTACGAGCTCGGCTTATCTACTTTGTGTATTCGTATTTGTATCAAATTATTTGATTTCTTCACAACTTGTTCAAAAGCTATTTATACTCAATTGAAGTATAAAGTTCACCTGTGTGTTTGCTGAAGAATGAAAATGCAAAGCTGAAGAATGAAAATGAGTATCCACTATTGATTTGACTGCATTATATAGTTCTCATTGAATTGAATAAGACCTTTAGGAAACTAATGGATGATGATGCGAGAATTGGTGGAATGAAGAAAATGGGAGGAAACGAGAGAACCCTGAGAAAACCCACGTGCACGGTTTCTGTTCACCACAAAGCCCACATGGCACAAGCCGGGATCTAATTGCGGACCCCACGAACAAGAGGTGAGCGTTCTACCACTGAAAGACCGCGGCTCCAAAATAGCTCTCATACTCTGAGGTGTTCCCAAACTGATGGTACAATTTTAAGGACTGCGAAATTAAATAAAATTTATCTCACACAGAAACAGAAGTAGACTTGCACTAGGAAATACATGTAAATTATTGTTTACCGTTAATACCGTAATTTTGAGTTTGTAATACAACATATGAATATACAGCGGGTAAAAAAGTAATTGGACAAGTCCAACAAAGAGGAAATCAGGCGTATCACACGTAAAGCATAACCCATTTCGAAATCGCTTGCCCTTTTATGATAATTTGGATGCTTAAATAGAATACGGTACTATTGAAATAACTACCACTCGATACACCTGTAAGGCAACGAAAGAGTGACAGCTACGTAAATTTATCGTAAAAAAAAGATATTTGGACAACCCCATACTACTCTTGAAAGAAATGTACTAGGTATCCTTTTGTGTCCAAGAGTAGTCTACGTGGTGTATTGAAACAACACACACCGCGTCAGGCAAGCCATGCTTGTTTGAAAGTCACGCTTTACCGTTGGATACACCTTAAAGAAACATAAAACAGAGCTATTATTGCGGAACAGAATCCGTTCTGGCCAATCAAGAAAAATAAATGCCCGGAATGAAACCTACATTCTTCATTCTGTGAACAAAACTCAAAGAATTAGTGCTAAAGATATGACTACTTCGCTCGCCTAGAATATGTAAGTTATTGTTAGTAATTCATTGAACAACCCAAATTCATCGAAAAAAAAAAAATGAGATTTAGAAGATGTGTATCCCGGTTATGAATACTGGCCACTCCATTAGTAATTATGCAACCCCAAATCACAACACACATTTCAACATTTTTACCAGTTGAAGCGATGTTCTGCTACCAGAAAGCTTCAATCTTCTTTCGCCACACGTCCTGATATCAATCATTACAACACAATTTATCTTAGTCTCATCGTTAAAGAAAAAAAAAAAACTTTTTCCAAAATTCCAGGCACATATATTGATATTTCTTGGAAAATTAGAACTTCTTTTTTCTGCTTTCTTTTGATATACGTTTTGTTTCTGGCTACACATCTTCTGAATCCCATTTTTTGTACACATCTATACATCTGACATTAACTTGCATATCCTAGGCAAGTGAAGTAGCAAAATATTTAGCACTAAGTCTTTGAATTTTGTTCACAGAATGAAGAATGTAGGTGTCATTCCGGGCGGTTAGTTTCCTTGGTTGACAAGAACGAATCCCCAATAATTGTTCTGTTTTATGTTTCTTTATGATGGATGTATCCAACGGTAGAGCATGGCTTTCCAACAAGCTTGGCTGTGTCTCAGTACCTTTTACCTTCCACATATAATTGGAAATTAAAGTGAGCAGTTCCAATGTTGCTCAACTCAATTTGTTTCCCATACTGCTTCTTTATGCTTGACACGGTGTGCATTGCTTCAATATACCACGCAGAGTGCTCTTGTACACAAAAGGATACCTAGAACATTTCTTTCCAGAGTAGTATGGGGTTGTCCATATACTTTTTTTTTTTTTGCAATGAATTTACGTAGTTGTCACTCTTTCGTTACCTGTTACATTACAGGTGTATCGAGTACTATCTAAGGTATCCAAATGATCATAAAAGAGCAAGCGATTTCGAAATGAGCCACGTTTTGCATGTGATACAGTCTGTTTTTCCTCTTTGTTGAACTTGTTTAAATATTTTTTCTCAATGTGGGTAAGGCAGAAGCTTTTTGAACCATGCCTGTCGAGTTTGAGAACAGAGAATTAAAAGAAGAAAAACAATATTTGTCCAATAAAGCATTAGCGCGCTGGAAGGGTGAACCGGACAGAAGAACAACTACATTTGAAAAAGCTGAGTAACTTGTCTGCATAGACTAACATTAGTTTCTGTTATTTCGTAAGTTTATTTTCTAGTGACAGCAGAAACTTTGTTCTTATTAGTTAGAACAGAGGTTCCCAAACTGGGTTCCGCAGCAATGTTTTAGGGGGTCCGCAGACATTTCTACCGAAAAAATTGAATATACCGTCATTTTCTCAAATTTTTGTGTTCAAGCAATCAAAAATTAAATATTTTTTAAAAATAGTTTTTAAACATTTCACTTTTAATGATTAGCTAACAATATATTCAATGTGTCCGTCATTTCGTTATTTTAATTGATTATGGTTGGTTACGGAAAGTTTCAATGTTTATTTCTAAATAGCGGAAGACATAAGCTCCGATGGTGTCCGCTGTTCGGAAATTTCACTGTACAAACAATGTAAATAAATACTTGCAGTAAATACTTAATCTCCTCACTCATACTTAACATGCAGAAGTTTAAACAAAAAGGAGGGTAAAAAGAGGAAATTTACGTAGTATGAAAACTGAATGGGAAGCATATGAAAGTTCGTGAAGCATCCTCTAGATTACACTAATTTAGCAAACATAAGCACTAACTGTGGATGTATAGTGGTATTTACAATCGCGCTCCGCTTTTTATTTGTCTGTGAGGATGATGTTACTCTTTTCATTAGAGCACTTTCCGGTCTTGGTGTTGTTTAGCTCTATGTGTAGCTACTGTAGTGTGTTGTAACATGGATTGTTGGCTTAAGTTCAGTTCTGTGAAGCGTTCTTCAGAGATTCAAAACACTGCAGGTCCTCTGACATCAGAAACTTAGGTTCTTCAGAGACTGAAACTGTTGCAAGGCCAATGGAGATAACGCAAAGATTATTCCTAAATATTCTTACACTTACATAAATCTCAGGTTTATTTCCATTCAAAAAGAAGAAGTATTGTGTCCGAAGTGTGCTATTTGCTATCAATGAAAGCATGAGACCAGCAACGCTCTCTCAACATCTCGATATATATGCAGACAACCAGATTATGTTACAAAAATCAACGATTTTGTTTTTTAAAAAAGCAAAACCTGATGCATACACTCAGCGGTATAAAAGTGTTGTTCATGCTTCATATGAAATGTCTCTACAGACAAGGGCGCCCATCTTGTGATTTTTAAAGGGGGGCAAAAATAAAGCGACAGTTTTTCTATGACTTATTAAAACTTATCAACAGGATAACCACGAAAATATTTCCTAAATTAAGGGCGCAAAAAGAACAATATAATGAAGTATATTAAACCTACCTTAAAGTATACTGGAAGTCGATTGGGAATGCTTAAAAGAGTATAATAATGTTAATGATTTAGTTAGTAAACTTTATGATACTATTTATGAAACATCTGTCAAATATATCCCCTGCAAAAGGAACTCTGTCCCAAAGAATCGGTGCTGGTTTACTAAAGGCATTATTAGGAAACTCAAGGTTAAAACAATTTATCATATAAAGTCTACATACAAATTAAAAATTCAAAACCCTACTATCGGGAATTCGTTCGATTGCGTAGCGAAGTCAAGAAAGACATAAAAATAACCTATAAGACCTTTATGTCAAATTTTGGAAACAATATCAGTAATGATCCAAGTCAAAAAACAAAACATATTTCCCCAAAAATGTATTAAAATTTGAAGGTCAGATTGTGTAACAATGAAGAGATAGCTAATACCTTTGCACAATATTTCCAATCAGTATTTGTATCCTATTCAACCGTTCAGTAATTTTGATATTAATTCTAGGAGTTACGAAGAAATTGGAATACTGTATGTTAATCAAATACATTTAAATGAAATAGAGAAGGCTATCAAGAATCTAAAATGCATAACGACAGTTAGATCTGATGGCATATCCTCGTATTTTCATCCTATATAGTGAAAGGATGTATTGGTAAATTTAAATATTCCCTATTCATTGCGTTCAACTTGGCATTAAGAACATGTATATTCCGTAACAAATGAAAATCTGCTTTAGTTTGTCCTATACCTAAAACAAACGACAGACCAGAAATTACCTACCACAGGCCTAAAGCAATCTTACCAGTATGCAAAAGTTCTAAACATATTGTATATTAAAGAATTATTAATCATGGGAAGCCAGTTATTTCAACAATATGGCATCGTGTCACAAAAATACAAGATAACGAACCTTTCAGTTGTTACAGATTTTATTAAAAACCCGTTGGAAGAAGGAAAGCAAGTCGATGCGATTTATATTGACCTTGAAAAGACGTTTGACAGAGTTAATCGCAATATGCTACTAGGTAAATTAAATCGCCATAACTTCCCTCCATCCTTAATTAGGTTCATGTGCTATTATTTAGCTAATCGCAGACAGTCTGTTCTATTTAAGGAACACAAATCTGATGAACATACAGCGCTGTCAGGAGTCCACAAGTCTTGAACCGTTGTTATTTCTCTTGTTCATTAATGACCTACCGGAATTCATACCGGATAATGAAAAAGTTATATTTGCGGATGACCTCAAATATATGCTAAAATTAATTCCATGGAAAATTCCATAAAACTACAGCATAGTTTAGACAACTTGACTAACTGGTGCGCTATCACTCAACTTTCCGTCAAAACCAAGTTTTATCTTTAAGTAGAAGTAAAACGATTTATAGATTTGTTAAATTCATAAGTATGCATTAAGTAAGCCCGACGTAGTTAAAAATTCTGGTGTCACTTTTGATTTGAAATTAATGTTTAACAGTCAGATAACAAATATTACAAATGAAGCTTTTACAATTCTAGGATTTGCAATAAAGATGGGAAGAAAATTTAACAACGTTTCTACATAAGAGAAAATGTAGAATTGCTAATACTATGCTTATGTTCATTACACCAAAGGAAAATAATTCAAAATGGTTTAGACTGCACAGACTTAATATCATTGTTACAGTTTCGTGTCCCGTTATTAAAAACTCTCGAAGACAACACTGGGCTGGTCTCTTCCACTGCAAAAAGGCATGGACAATATAATGACGAAGTCACCAACGTGGAGACTTGTGGGTCTATAACTAAAGTATTGTCGCATGTCTGTAACTGAATTTTCTTATGTAAAAAATAAGTAAGTACTTTGAAACGTCGTATAAATTTGTTTACTGTCAGACATATGTACAATCACATGACGCACGCTTGAGGAAAATATTGTCCCGATATGTCGCTAAACGAGGGCGATATTTACTAAAAAATAAGTTTTCGCCAACAAAAAATGCTAAGCCCAAAATTTGTTAAAAGTCGAATAGTTCCTTCTTTTTATCGCGGAGAGTGATATCTTTGTAACACGGCGAACTATTAAACCTAATGCTAATTTTCGTTAATAGATACTACACACGGGAGGGACATCTTTGCGAATTTCGAAAATAATGTTTAACGACATGCGACAATACATTTGTCCACAGCTATACTACCTACAATGAAATATGTAGAACTTACATCGAATTGGATGTATGTGATATGTCTTCGTCTTCCAAAGCATTTAGAAGTATTGTAATAAAAATGTTTTTAAATGAGCATTTTAAATATCGACACACTAATTGGGCTATAAAGCTTGTTGTGTTGACAATAAATAAATAAAATAAAAATTAATAAAAAAAATATATAGAAACTACTCGTACATATAAATATTTTGGTTTTCTATTTTGCATAGTATAATTTTCTCTGGCTTCGCTCTTGCCCCCCCCCCCCCCCCTCCTGATGGGCGCCCTTGTCTACAGATGAAAAGAGGAAGCGAGGAATACTACTGGCGAGAAATAAATAAAACACGTTACTGATAGCCTCGGCAGTTCTGAGCGAAAAAGTTAGTAAGTCTGAGTTTAGTTTCATTATCAAATAATACAGTTAGAAGAAGAATAGATGAAATGGCCGAAAATATTAGAAAGACATTGATAAACAGAGATGACTGGAGGCTAAACTTAAAAAATAAACAGAATTAAAAATTATACAATTATTGCTACACAGTTAGATGAGAGCACTCACACTATGAATGATGAAAATTTGATTGCGTTCAGCCGTTATGGTTACGAAAGTAAATTGCACGAGGATTTTCTTTTTGTAAACACCAACCATCACATACCACTTCAGCAGAATTGTTTCAGACTGTGAACAGATTCATGGTTGACAATGGTATTAATTGGAATAAATGTGTGGGCGTTAGAAGTGACTGAGAAATATCGATGTGTGGAAGGAAAGTGGGCTGGTTACTATAATATAACTGTAACACCACTTGCAGTGTAGGTTCATTGCTGTGTCCACAGATAGGTATGAGTAGCAAAGAAGGTGCCATCAAAACTCTGAGTTGCCTTAACGAGTTAATTCGGGTTGTGAATTTTATTAAATTACGCCTTTTGAATACTCAGTTGTATCTGTGGGAGTGGCCACATGTGAATAAATGCACTGTGAGAAGTAAGATGGCTTTCCCGAGGAAGACTATTGAGTAGATTAGTTGAACTGAGGGATGAAGTCAAGCTCTTTTTGATTGATTCCAACTTCGAACTTCGACAGGTTCCATGGCTTTAACTGGATTTTTAAGTTATACTTTGCTGATATCTTCAACAATCTGAACGCACTCAATTTGAGCATCGTTATTTTTCAGGTTCGAGATAAAACGGAGGGAATGATAAAAAAAAAAAAAAAAAAAACTGAAACTCAAGATTAAGAGATTAGACTTTGAAATCTTCGAGCAATTCCCTTCCATGGCAGAGTTCGTTTAGATGTCAGAAGAAAATGTTCCAAAGGATCATGAGGATAAGAAATCCATTTGCTGATGGGCTACCAACCAACTTCTCTCTTATGTCACAAGAAGATTATTCTTTGGTAGACCTTCAACTGACAGATCATTAAAATGTCAGTTTTCACAATTACAAACAACTACCTGACTTTTAGTTATATGTCATGCCTGACTATCCTGAACTCTCAAGGAATTCTTTGAAGTACTTATCTCTGTTTCCTACTACTTATTTATGTGATACCGCATTCTCCGACCTCACGTATATGAAATCAGAGTTAAGAAATAAACTTGAAGTTGAGAATGACTTAATATTGACATTATCAGACACTGCAGAGCTAATTGTGCAAAACCAGTTTCATTGTTTACATTAAACTGTGTTTGGTGCTATTGAAAATTTGCCGAATTTGTACCATATTTACTGTTTATTTTAGGGAGCCCGTGAAATTTTAGTTTTGTTCTTAAAGGGTCAGCGGACTGGAAAGTTTGGGAACCACTGAGTTAGAACATAATATGCTTTAGTGAATTTTTTTAACGTTAAACAAACATTGTTAAATTCTGGGCCTGGGGAAGACTTCATAATGACTGTATGTATATTATTATACTATTTTTTTTTATGAATATACAATATTTGGCCAAATCTGAATTGAATTTGTATTAAGTCATCATATGTGACTTCTTAAACCCTTATCTGGCAACAAAACACACATTTGAATGCCCCCCGGAAGTTACACAGAAATCGGCGCCCTTGGTTCCTGAGTTCTAGGTGATACAGAGGGAGAGACACGATTAACTGTATATCTTCCTCGTATATAAAATATGTGCTATTATTATTATTATTATTATTATTATTATTATTATTATTATTATTATCCTTACGGAACTAAAATGTTCGTAACAATCATAACTTTCCTAACTTTAAGAGGAAAGTAGATTGAAAAAATGTTTCTGTGACCGTGACTTCTGCGTTAATCACAATGAATATTTAAAAGTTGTTTTAACTAGTGTCTAAACAATGTTAAGCCCATATATAACTTGTCATTAAAATGAAATATTAATAATTTCCAACAAAAAATTCTGTAAACATGGTTGCCCCAATTCCTTCCAAACTTCTTTTTAAGAAGGAACATTACTTAAAAAAAAACTCTCTATGTCCAAAAGTTTCTCTTTTAGGAAAAAATAATGAAGGAAATGAATGTATCTCTCATGAAGCGTAGGACAGGTGCAGTTTCCACTGCAGTAAAGCTCCCATGAAGCTCAGTCTTAAGAAGTCACCCACCGTCATCTCCTTGGGAGAATTTTCTTGGCGTCTTTTCCTCTCTGTGTCTGCTGGATGCTGAAGGTGGCCCGATGCCAAGAAAATTTTCCTTGAAAAGGACAAAAAAAAAAAACATCTTCACAGTTTAGAAAACGTGAACGGGTGAAGTGTAAGGGATGGGAGACGGCAACCCGAAGGGTGGGGGTGGATAAAGGGCATATCTTTGGTCCGCCTTTTGCTGTCACGGTTGTCTTAATGCGGTTTCCTTTCTGCCAAGACCCAAACCTCTGTTCTCTCTCTATCTCACTCACTCACTCATTGTATCTCTTACGTCCTTTCTACCCCTTTTACTTCAGCCCTCCAGAGCTCCCTCCGATCCTTGTACACACATTGTCAAGCAAGCTAACTTTAATTAAATTGTTCGTCTTGACAGATAACGATACATTAGGACGTTTCTCTTTGAATACATTTTCTCCGGAGTTAAGTCCTCTCCTAGTTAGCAAATTGGAACGAAGCTCATTCTACGTTGTATAGCATTTCTTTATAGAACGTAATTTTCATGTCCGAGGCAATTCGCTCTAAAAATAGTCAATGTTAACTAATGTTGCTAATGCAATATGAATGATGATAACCTTTAAACTAGCCTTCGGTGGTCAATCACGCTAAGATGAATTATGGATCGTATTATCGAAATCCAACGGGTCGAAGCTGGAACTGAACTGACATTCGACTTGCGTCAATTCTTGAACGGAAACATTGATGAAAATTTTAGCTTTGGCTGTTTTATTGCCCAAACAGTAACGTCATAACTTCTTCGTATTCAAATGTCTTGCTAAAAATTAATTTTTTGAAACATTTTTATTACTTGGTATCATACGAGTTGCAAACCCACTATCTTGTCCATTTTCGAAAATTATATAACAATAATGATTGTATCTCGCTTTTTTCATAACTTCAAAAAATCAGAAAAAATGGGGTGATCTTAATAGTCTTAATTTATTAATCACTAAAAAACAAAATGAGCAATTCGGGAGGTCTTGGGTTCGATTCCAGCCACCGATCATCCTGACCCACGGGTTTTCCTCACTCATATCAGGGAAACGCCGGGATGACACCTTCCCGAATCACTTCCCCTTCCCTATTCCGGCCTGAGCCTTGGGCCGTAAAGCCCATAGGTAAAGTTCAAAATTCAACAAAATGAGCAAGAAGAGTTAAAGCTGACTTTAAGAAGCAGGTTCCTACAATAGTACATATTTCTTCCCCTGTTTAAGCACAAAACTACGCGTATTTGAGAAAAGATATGAATACTTTTCGTATACTGAAGCCTATAAAGAAGTGTAAAATAATTACATTATGTAACTTCGAACTACTGCTGTTGAAAACGAAAGTGAACACTTCGGTTACTTTCGTACTTGTTCCACAGGGTACTGGTACCCTACAGCAAGTGCACTTTTTTGCAGTATGTATGTACTATTCCGTTTTTTTCTACTCTGAAGTAATAGTTTCGCAGCATGTTGCATAAGTACCGTATTTCTTTTTCTGTTTTTCTAATTTGGACTACAACATAAATAGACCGAGAAATGGATGAAGCTTCGTAGCTCTTGAAGAACAGAAGCTGATAATTCAATTGGATTTCTCTTCCTCTCTGTGCGTGTGTGTCACTTTCCGTCGACTTTCATCCCATCTACACTGTTGATTCTATTTTCACTCCTCCCGTCCCATCACACACATACACGATGCCATTCCATCCTTCTAGACAGCAAACATCCTATTTCTCTGGAGCTTAACAAGTTTTGTACAAACATCACTAAAAATTTCGTTACGTTCACGGGAGAGATGGAAGGGGCAAAAAGGGCAAATGTGAGTGTGGATGAGAGAGATAGAACCTTTCGTCATGGAAAAAGAAAAGAATCGAAAACGAAGGGGGATATTTCTTTTCTTAAAAAATAGTGTGTATGTTTTTCTTTGTAAGGGGGGCGACACAGGGAAGCAAGAGACTTAAGTACGGTTCAAGGAAAGGACAGCTAGAGAGAAGAAGAAAGATAAAGAAAATTGCATGATATGTAATTCGGTTTCCCTTGCAGCGAGTTCTATTATTTTTACTTTTCTTTCTTTGTTTTCTTAAGGTGTCACGTCTGTGTTTCTACCGTTTTTCTTTGAATGATTTATGTGCTTGAATGTAATATTTTGTTGCATGTTTATATTTATTACATTTCTCTTCTGCAACACTTCCTGTAGTTTAATTTATAAGTTTATGAAATGAGTCGAACTGCATCTTTTTGGTCTTGTCCACGAATATTGAGAATGGTGAACGAGTGACTTCGCTCGTTGCCAACGCATCAAGAAATCTGGAGTTCGAATTCCGTTAGAACCACATTGAACGTAGTGACTCGGAATCCCTTTAAACTGAGTTCCCATCCTTAGCATGTAATTTCCATCGTATGAAAAGCAATGGAGAACTACCATGTGTTTACATTGCCCAGACACCTTCGGGTCACACACAAATCATTCGTCAGAACACGAATCAACATCAATCTGTTTTCTTGATTTTAAATAGTGGAACCAACACTTAGTGTCATTTCAAATTTTGAGAATAATAATTTATAATCCCTTAGGCCACTGTTATCCAAATAAACTCACAGATCAATATTAGTTACGATATTTGTAAAGAAGTTCACAAACAGATTACATACTCTTTCTTCATTATATTTTTCCTCACAGGTGGCAATTATTGCTCCCCCTCCCTCCGCTTAGTACTCCATGATACATAAATTCTAAAATACATAAATTGAGTTTATAAAAAGGAAGAAATCGTTCCATGGTTGAGTTTGATAGCATAATCACGGACACTGACATATTGTTGTAAAAAAGCCAAACTGAAACTTGAATGCAGTGCGGTAGAGGTTATATTACATTTTTTTTTTTAATGTCAAAGCTTTGCTTTTGTACACTTAAGATAAAAATAAAATAAAATAAATGCTTAGCAAGGGGGCTCCATAGTCTAGTGGTTAGAGCGTTGGACTAGGTCCCGGGTTCGATTCCCGGCTGGAGTCCCACTTTTCGGCGTCCACCCAGCGTCGTGAGGCAAACTGGGGAGTCACGTGAATAAAGACGTGACGGCCACACTCGGTCTAGAAAGCCCCTGATATGCTTGATCATGTTCATGGTCACTCAGGTGGACGCAGTTCCACCAAACGCGGACAGATGGCGCTGGGACAGGCTCAGGACCTATCGGTCTGTTACACCAGTGGTTATGTTAATTCCTAAGCAAAGCAATACGTTTAATTAAAAACTAAAAACGTGTAACAATTTCGCCAACTAACTAACTACTTGGCTTCTGATGAACCCAAGTTTTTAGTTGGGTGGGGGTTGAAGCAAAAATTGGGATAGTGTAAGAAGAGTGTCCCAGGGCTTCTATCGATTTTTAACAAATAAATAAAATAGTTTAAGATTGTGTGCTTGAGAATTTGAGATGGTCACACCCTTATTGGGGGTGAGGGTCTGAGAGAATCGCTGAGTAGGACTTATGATTGGTTAATGTAAAGCAACGAACTCCAACAAAAGATGACAGAATTATCTCCGTATATGTATTTTTATCGTTGCACGAAATTTCAAAGCTGCTCCTACAAATTCAAGCCTGAGAGTTCTAACTCTCAGGGAAGAAAGTTCATAACCAATTCAAGTGTTCGATCAATGCCCATTTGTAATTTTCTTTTCTGTTCACTGCTGAAAGAGCTTCATTGTTACAGGTTTTGATATTCACAACAGCAATCCAGCGATTTCAACAATGAAGAAAAACGAAAATAAAAAATCGGCATTGATCGAACTCCTGAATTAGTAACTTCCTTCCCTGAAAGTTAGAATTCTTTAGGCTTGAATTTGTAGGAGCAGCATTCAAATTTCGTGCAACGATAAAAATACACCAGACATATACGGAGGCAGTGCTGCCATCTCTTTTTGGAGATCGTTGCTTTACATTAACCTTAAAAGCTATGAAACCCTAGGTCTGATACACCCCCAGTAGCACAAAAACGTTGAAATTACGTGGAATAAACGTTAGTACCGAAACGTTATGTTAAGGCTGTAAATGTACCGAAATGTCCGCTTGTTCAACGGTTTATTCGACGTTGAATAATGGTTGAGAAGAAACGATAATGAGACGGGTTTAGTTGGCCAAAACAGAGCATGAATGCTGCCTATTAGTACACACACATTCAGTTTCATTAATTTTCGGTGTGGTGTTAATTTTCCAACAGTAAATAACCCGAGCTACTGCTGTGGGGTTCGAACACAGGAATGTTCTGCACTTCTCGTTGATAGCTCGACGCGTTGACCACTTATCCAAGAATCCACCTGGAGAGGCCACTACTCTTTTACTTTATCGTTGAAATTAAATGTTCGTTGAAATATAGTTTAAAATTGAACCTGTTTTCAACATGCAAATGAAAACATGAAAAATAGTTATTTTCATTGTATTTGATTTTAATTACAATGTTTAAGCAATTAAATTAGAAATACAAGTGTGAAACGAAATCTAGGACAATGTGAATGATAGTTGAGAGTACGTCACATTAACGTCGTATCAACGAAATTCTAACTTCGTTGAAATATGGTTTAAAATTCAATGTTTTCAAGGTGCACATGAAAACACCAAAATTAGTTTGTGTCATGCAATTAGTTTTATTATATTTTTTGACATAACATTAGTAAGAAATGCATTAAACAAAATCCATTATACCATAGTTGAAAATAACATTGAATACACGTTGTATTAACGTCTTATCAACGCAATGACGTCTTTGTTGAAATATGATTTTAAAGTAAACGGATTTCTTTTTTCTTTTTTTAACCGATAACGGTTAGTCAACGAAATGAACCTAAAATCAACGTTGAGAACACGTATGTGTGCTATTTATTGGGGATAGGGTCACTGATATTACTTAACGAGCTTTCATTTGAACGTATTTCTTATCTGTGTATTGAAGATTATTCATTACGCCTCCCCTATGTGGTCCATTAAGTGCTGTAAAAAAAACCTTTCTTCCTTGAAGTTTTTAAAAATAAAAAAAAACTGTTCTTTTTCATGTTTTTTGTGCCTTTTTTAATGTAATCAGCAGGACTTGAGTCCTCACAAATTCATCCCAATTTATTATTGGTTTGTTTTCCTGCAGTCTTAAGAGGCAAATGATGGGATTACTTAATATAAGCTTTCACTGCCACGCTGCTATGCTTCCTATATCTTCACCCTGGCGAATATAAGTAATTAACTAAGGACATACTGATTAAAGTTATTTGGTATAGTTTGTAATAAAATACTAATAAACTTCCAGGGAACTAAGGAAACATTTTTAATTATAGGAAGAATTTAAGTTCCTCGAGATAATACAACTTCGAAGGCATCTTTACTCTAAACTGTAACAGCTTGTCAAGCTGTTTGAAGGTTATAAAATTGGCCCATACACTATCAAACTCCTTGACAAACACCCTTCTCATCAAGCAGTTTGTCAAATAATTTGATAGTCTAGGGCCGACTTAACGGGATGGAAGCAATTTGAAAAAAACTGAATTTAAAAAAAAAAGTTGGCAGCACTAGCCCACTGCTTTAATCAAGAGCTCGAAGAACCAATAACAACCACGTCTCTACATCTTGTGGTTCCTTGAAACTTATTTTCTGAACACGGACGAACGGATTAAGCGGGGTTATAAAGTCCCTTCTGGCTATCTACACTATCAAGGGCCCTTAAAAGGTTATTTTTAAAAAAGAACATAAATGTCAGCTCTCTCTATTGTCATAAACGAAGTATATCTGGACTGGAAATGTCATCATTTTAGCGCAAAATTTAAAAATAGCTTATACTACATACAGATTGCTATTTAAACAATAAAGTTAGTGCCTGACAGAACATCACAGCAACTTTAAAAATTTCATTCCATTTCATTCCATGAAACAAACGAACACTGGTAGACAAACATAACATTTTTCATTAAACAATTATTACTCTTTTTTTTTCATTAAAAAGGTAAAAACAATGTGGCTATTTTCAACAGACATTTCGTGTTATTCTCCCATCTCAGTTACACGTTACACTATTCTCCTGTCTCTTCCCCCGCCCTTTCTCTGTCCCTTCTAGAATCGTACCCAGCAAAACCTCTCGTAACGTGTACTGGATAATTGTATTGGGACGTGATTCGAAACCACGCAGAAACGCGAGTCAATTTTATAGCTGGGTGCTTTATGGAAGCCAAGGTTCCGTTCCTCTTCCCCTTTTTTTTCTCTCTCTCTCTCTCTCTCTCTCGACATACCACAATACCCGTCCCCGTCCCTCTCGTATTTCACAGTAATTAAAAACTCCTCAAACTTTGAAATCTCCACAGTAAAATAAATTATCACTGTCTAGTCCTCTCTTCCCTCACCTACCCTCTTAACCGAAATATACCTCCCACGAATACCAGAGCGAGAGATTCGAATACATCATCCCCACACGCAATGCTGGGTTGCAAGGTTGTTTTGTTTTACGGGTTACAACGTAGTAGA
>JAGDQP010036700.1:0-10643 GCA_022664845.1 Lepisma saccharinum | reverse complement strand
TGAAAGTTTTAGGGCCAGACAAAATTACTCTTCGGTCTTCCTCCGATCAAAAGAGCTAAATATACCGTATAAAATTCAAGAGGCTTCAGTAGCTACGCTGCCTGTGTGAGTTTGGGGGTATATTTTTAAAGATATTGAAAAAATTGTAAACAATAATGAAATTTTGGAAAGCGGCCCCAATAATGCTTGTGAATGTGTGTCAAATGAACTATCTGAGATTTTCACATTGCTCAATTTAGTTGAGAAACTAAAATACCCGTAATGATAGACTTCATGAGGCTACGCAATTATGAGAGTTCTAATATCTCAGCTAAAATAAACAAAGTCAAAATCTCAGGTAGTTCATTTTATACATATTCCCAAGTATTACTGGGGCCGCTTTCTAAAAAATCATTATTGATTATCATTTCTCAGTATCTTTAAATATATATATAAACACACATACACGCACGCAGCGTAGGTACTGAGACCTCTTAATCAAATTGGTCCATCGGTGTTGGTTTATCCTAAATCTGCAAACAATATACAACATCCATTTAACACAACAACGCAACTTGCTGGAATATCTTGGTTCGTCTCCTTCGCCAAATGACATAACCTGTCTTTTGCGGAAAGCAGAAGGGCTTTCAAAATGTTGTGACCAAGAAGGTCTTAATAAAATAGCTGTTGACATATTCGCTCTTGAAAATAATAGGTAGTGAGTGAACTACCCACACTAGAGGCATTTGTGTTTACTTTCTTTCTTCATTTCCTTTTGTGTTACACATAAGTTCAACAATACAGTAAAGATGTTGCATTTGAATTTTTATTTATCGGCTTCAGGCATCTCAGGACGCTATGAAATCGCGTTTTTCGTTTGTATGTCCGGATTCATCCCATCTGCTGTCCGAATTCGCTCCTCCGGATGGGGCTATTTCGGACAAATGCCCCTCTTCATGTTTTATTTTTTATGTTATTGAAACTACGTTGTAGTGGAACGTTAAATATGTTAGCATTTAGAATACTCATAATTAGGATTGTCCACACATATGGGCATGTCTCATTCTTCATAAATAAGATTGATCGAGACAAAAATATCTTATGCGTCCGAATTCGCCCCCTTTACCCTATGTGAAACATGTAAGGAGTTAAGGAAAGGTAAAAAAAAATTGAAAACTAATCTATAAACTTAAGAATGCGTAAATAAAATTGAAAATGAAAAAAATATATTTTCTACTTCTACTTATTAATTTTATTTTATTTGGCAGAGTTATCAAACTCTCAAAGAAATGATGACATTTCATTAAGTCCGAGTCCTATTAAATGATTATCCGCGTTTGATAACGAATACTAGTTCTTAAACTAAATCAGCTAATGAAGTGTTTATGTAGGAGTACGGGAAGCAAACACATGACTTCATAATAAAAGGGGACAGAATAATGAAGGTTTACTGTAATTTTGCCAGACGGTCTATTTAGCAGCCGTCGGCAGACGAGAGAACACATCTTAATGTCTGTGTCTGATTCCCAGACATACTCGTGAATGACCAACCCCGTGTAGAATAGGCTGTTGTAATAGTCCTATATTTAAGACTTCTTGGAACTGACATAAATTTTCCCTTTGCGTAATGAAATTTTTGAACCGATATAAACTTCTCAATGAGCCAAATGACCTTGGGTGTCTGTCTGTGTGTGTATGCTTTACACTTAATACAAGTTGAAAACCTCTTTCGCGCAACTGAAAAGGCGGTACTGTTAACGTAAATCATAACGAGATTGAAATATTGGACGTTTCACCACTTGACTTATTCCCACACAGCAGAAAACAAAACAAAAATAAAAACAATAAAATAGTGTTATTTTATATGCGAGCGTGTAATACTTGTACATCTAACACCTGAATATTGTTCATTGGAGGCAATGAAACCTGTACAATGTACTACTTTTTTAAAACAGTAACGTATAAAACACTGAAAATTTATGTTTTTGTTTTGATGGGGATGATAGAAACAAACTCTTCGACATTAACAGCTGTAAAGTTATTTTACAATATTATGATAATGTTCATTGCTGCTTTTTAAGACCGACTGAATTTCTTGTTTGTTGAACGTTATGAGAAAAATAATTTACTTGTGCAACACAAACATAGATTTTTATGTTCGTAGTAATTATGAAATGATGCCCAAGGTTAAAACCACGCAATTTCTCGGTCAAAAATAATTTCATCCTGAGAAAATTGAAATCATTGTTCTTATTACTATCTAGAAATTTGACCTTTGGAAGGTCACAAGGTAAAAACAAAATGCGATGTAGCGACAATGTGTAGGTGAACCATGTTGGCATTGGTTCTGAGTTGTAATATTGTGCATTATAATCATCTAATACAGAAATAAAATTAATGTTTAAGAAAATAAAGTTTTCTCTCAACTTCAACATTTCGAACGACATTTTGAGCTCCTCTGTAAATTTCCACAGCATTTTCGTGAATTTGAACATTATTGGAATTATCGGAAGTCGCTGTGGTATTGGCGGTAGCGGGTCTGATGGTATTCCTGGATACCTTGGGAAGTAAAGGTGGATGAGCGTGAAATTGACCACACACCTCACTTGGTGCCGTTGGTCGAGAATGTGTGGAACGTCCACACACCCCATGCACCTCTACCTATATTTGAATTACGTAAAGCTAATGTGTAGCTAAACTAAAAGGAAAAGAGATCATTTAACATATTTTGGAGATACCGATTTGATAAATTAACAATATTTTGGTTTGATTCCATTAGAACATATAGTAGGAAGTCTCTACAAAAGCCCGTATAATTTTATTCAGAAGAAGAAAACGCGGCACATTGAAACACAAGCTAAGAAATTTGCATTTTACTGCACTTAGTGGAAGCTTCGGAATCTCCAGTTAGCTATTTGAAATATTTATATAAAAATTATTCAACTATTCGAAATATGAGAAGGTTCTATGATGAGTAGTACACTTGTGGTTTATTTGGATTTTTGCTAGTTCACCTCCTATTCTGTCCTAATGTATGTCCACAGTTATAAAAATAGAGTAGTTTTCCTCTGAATACATAATTGAAGTACTCATTCAAATAATGGTGTGAGAGCACCATAGATCAGTTAGTATATGCCAACTGCCGGCCATCCTATTTGAGGTTTCTCCAGGTATTTTTTTTTTCTTAATCACACAAGGCTAATCTCAGGATGGAACCTTTAAACGAGGCTCTGGTCGAGTTCCTTCTCACACCCCTTTCTCTTTCCCACGTCCCTCGACCTTGATGCCACTTGGAAATGGAACTTAGTTCTTAACGGTGTTGATCATCGCCTTTGCCATCTTAGATATGATGGAATATAATTATGAAGATTCGAATTTTCAACAATCCCATTTGAATTTTTAAACTTCTGTTTAAGTCTAGTTCTTTGTCCTGTTTAGTCTGACACGCTATGTTTTATAAAAATGCAATATTATATACATGTAGGGGCAATATAATTTGATTTGGGGGGAAAGGAGCCTATTTTATTTTATATGATTATTAATAAAACAGTATGTTCTTCAGATTTAAAAAATTCCAATAGTCAAAATAGTAACCAAGACAAATGGCAGGAAAGAATGGAGGAAAACTGTCCTCCTGAAGAATATAAGATGAGTAAAACAATCCCCCATATAAATCAATGAAAAGTGCACACCAAGATGGTAGGGGTGATCAACACCGTTAAGTTAATTGAAACCAATCAATCATAACCAATTCCTTTTAAAACAATGTTGTTTTTACGATGGATGTAGTGAGGCTGTTGGAAATTTAGGAATTTAGGGTCTAGAGGATCACTGGGAAGATCAAGAGTACATTCTCGATCTTGATCTCGATCGTATGGGGCTGCATTACGTCGAGAATATGTTTATGTCATGTACAGACTGCAAAGAATTCTGGGATGTATTACTAAGGTGAGTTGTCCATGTGTGTGAAGGTCATGTAATGATTGTCGTTATCCATTTTCTACAAAATGACGTAATAATGGGGATAGTGTTTTCAGATTTATGAGTAATTCCACAACAGTGTTTGATTTTAGATACTTTGAAGTATTCAACAGGAATGGGTTTATGTTTATTAACATGCTTAGGTATGAAATATTTTAAGCACTTTAAAAATAAGCAAAATAATCGTTTACGGGACAGAATGGGATAAGACTGAGAAAAAAATTTATTTGCAGAAAGCAAAGGAGGAAATTAAACGATTATAATCAAGATGGCGATAAAAACACAACGTGCCTTGACTGTGAAGACTGTCTGACTAATTCTACTTCAAGCTAAGGAAGGATTTGCCATGTTCTTTGAAAGAAGTGGACATACAATTCGTGTGGAAGTATTGTGATGGGTCTTTTGGCTAGGATATTGTGTTCCATTGACAACTATGAGCACCATAAATACCGATTGAAAGTGTTGGTTTCGCAGTCGGTAGGTCCCGAGCTTTATACCAGCGACCGATCATCCTGACTGAGGTTTTCCCATGAATTTGAATTTTATTTATAGCCTTTAGGCATCTCAGGGTCAGGTCCGGATTAGGTGGGGTATGATATTGGAAAGTAATTGGGCCAGGGCGTAGTTTCTAGTTACTAGCCCGGCATTTGCCTTGTGTCACTGAGGAAAAAAACTTGCAAAAACCTCAATCAAGATGGACGGGAGCCGGGATCGTTCCCGGAATCTCCCAATTGTTCTACCAACTGAGCTATTGTTTCGGTAGACTTTTCCTGAGTATACACCAGGCTAATACATTTAAGTTAGGCCCTGGCCGACTCCTTCCCACGTTTTTCCCCCTACTCTATCCCGGCCCGTGCCATAGATGCCTAAACAGTAATGATTAAAATACAATACCCCATTCTGCACATGCGCAGGGAAGAACGGAGCAAACTGCATTGTCTTGTAAAATCTGAATTGGCTATAACAGTGTTAAATATTTTTGTCTTTTTTACTCTGCTTTTATGCAGTTTAAGTAGTAAAAAATGTAACCGTACTAATTTGTTACTTTTCTTTTATGTATAAAAAGCCGTCACAACTATTTATGGCTCTCTGTATTTAAGGTTAAGCATTTAATAGCCCGTTCTGTTCCGTGATATACTCTTCTAACACTTGCATATCGGAAAAAGGGTCGGGAAACGTTCCTAGTTTTAATTTATGCCACCATTTTTCTGATATAACCAATAGAAAACGAAGGAAGACCCACAATACAGTGTCAGTTGCGATTTCCTTGCCTCATGATTCCGCTGACCCACCTGTTCCGTAAAAGTCCGTGTGTATTCTGTATCACTAAAGCACGTTCTACGTATAAATATTTATTCATCCCTATTTATTTCCAATCATTTCATCTGTTTTGAATCATAAGGAGACAAAATTGGGATAAAGATAACGAAAATAAAATAAAATGGTTTCTTTTATGAGTCTTGTATCGTGAAAAGTTCATTCTCCAAATCGCTTCAATGAGTAACTTAAAAGGTTTGTTTTCTGCCCAAAAATTATGGTAGATAGAAGTTGTGAGGGCAAGAAACAGCAAGATTAAGGAGATGAACAATAGAAAAAGAAAACCCAAGCGAATAGAGCGTGATGTGAACGAAACTTGATCGAGTCTTGCACGCTTGATGGAAAGCCAATTACGTTGTCTCCAACCGAGCGAGTGACTAGATACCTACGAGGCGAAATTATTTGCTTCACTTGCTCGTAGATGGCAGCACGCACCAGGCTTTCATTTTGTCCATGATTGAGTGGTCACTCAAGCGAATTTACTTCAAGTGTTTTTTTCCACTACGTCCGAAACGAGGAGTCGTTGTTGGATAGTGCTCGCGAATGGTTTACACAAGTAAGGCACTGAATTAAATGTGAAGTATTTGCCCAAGTACGAGCCAGAGTACATAGTAATGCTACTCCGATCGACCTACATAATTTTAATGTGCAGCTTTAATACAATGACGCAAAATGATATTCATGTGATTTGAATTTATTTGGCATCTTTGGCTCATGACGGGACGAGTTAACTAGAAGATTGGGAAGATGTCAGCCAAGGGTTTATTCAAGGTACAATCCCAACATTCCCCTGGTAAAACTGAGGGGAAACCTTAGAAAATCTCGGTCAGAATGGTCGGCCGCGGAATTCGAACACGCGTTTCTACCTATTGCCGTTCCGAATTCAGCGGTGTTACCGCCTACAGAACGAGGGCTGGGAAAAGTTTATTCATGTTACCTCATGAAGATATTTGATTGAACCGTATTTGCAAATACGGCTTAAAACCATCTCAAGGTTGAGGGATCATGTCCACGCTTCGTATGGTAAATTCCCTAAAAACAAAAAAGACATTTTAAAAACAATTTAGAGTATGTATAATATATGAAATTTTCTTCGTGTGTATGTTATTTATACAAACAGTCAGTGTGGACAATCTATTTGTTAAAATCAAGTTTTTAAATTGCTGCTATGCACCAAACTTGGTATAAACAATCACGCACCCCACTTGTAAGTGTTAAAATTCAGTTTTTCTAATTGGACGTATCTGCACCAAAGTTTGCATGAATAATATTCGACGCCGTAGAAACAAAGTATTATGCAAATCCCCACCCTCCAACGGTTGAAGTTGTCAATGTTGCCAACCTATATTGCCAAATACATTTGACCCCACCAACGAGTGTCAATTCCTCAATAATTCAAATTTGATTTAACGTCGAAAAACGCGATGCATATCTGCCTTTTCCATATTTTCATCTTGCTTATGTTGTGTATTTCTTTAATTTACGTACAGTGGGCAAAAATGGCATAAGCCGGTCAGTGGTCTGAAGGGTGAAGTGTCTGGGTGAGGACTCTTCTGGAACAGAAATGGGTAAAGTAGCAGTTATGGACTTAGTCCAGCTACGATCCAGGTATTTTCCTGAAGAAACTGAGGAATACCCTGAAGACCTTCAGTCAGGATGGTCGGCAGTGGGACATGAACCTTGTTCCTTGGTAGCCCCTGATATGAAACCCACAATGGTAACCGCTGAAAAATAGAGACTGGGTCAGAAATTATTGTATAACAGAGGGAATTTGTATGTAATAGTGAATTAGAAAATTAAGTTTAATCAAATTTGAATTGAAAAAAATATTTTAAAGCATGTATGGCTCAGACCGGGATAGGGTAGGAAGAGGATGTTGGAAGATACATGGTCAGGGCCTATTTTGTAAGTACCATGCTGGCATTTGCCGATTGTGACTTAGGAAAAACTCTGGAAAAACCTCAGTCAGGATGGTCGGCAATCGGGATCGATCTCAAGACCTCTCGTATGCTAAAGCAACGCTCTATCACTGATCCACGGCCGCTCGGTTAAATTTAATCCAACTCCTTCAAGTACACTATTGAGAAAAGAACAGCGTTTCTAGATTGCTTTCTTTAGAATATCGTGAACCTTTTTCAAAAAAAATAATTTGGTCGTTATTTTGCTTGTTGACTGTTGCAAAATTAAATGGAACAGATTTGTACATCATAAGGTTCTTCTTCTTGAGAGTGAAATATCTCATACCAAGATGTTCAAGAGGGTATACGAAAGCTGTAAGGATATCATGAACATAATCGTCAAGAAAACGAGGGAAAAATAATAGCCAACTTCAACAACACAATAGAAAAAGTCGAACATGTACGAGGGTCAGTAAAAAATAAACCGGAATTTATTAAAAGTAATTTATTATTTAATTTATTTACTAAGTTTTATAATTCGATTTTCATACAGAGAAGCGAAGCCAATTGCGCTCAAATTCTTCCATCTCTTAGTCATCGGAAAAACGTTGTCCTCCTAACGCTTCCTTTAACGGTTCAAACAAAGTGTAATCACTTAGTGACAAGCGGGGTGTTCACAACTATCTCGAGGATGCTCCTACGAGTATGTATTAGTAATAAGAAACTTAATCCCCTGGTAACACAATCTTTATTGATTTATGAAATAATCGACAGTTCACAAGACAGCTTCCTAATTAAGCACAACACGAAAACGACTGTTTTTAGACAATATGCCTTTTCGCTACTCACACACACATACACTCATACTGAAACCTGCTATTTTTCACACATGCGCGCTGGACGCTGCTGGACAGAACACTGTAAGTTGATATTTTAAACACCAGGCCTCCCCTAAATGAGAGAGTTTCTAACTCATTAAGGGGCTGGTGATATCTGATGGTTCTTAAAGACATCAGCAGACCAAGAGAAGAAAACAGAAACAAAAACAAAAACAAAAATTTTCGGAAGTAAATACATTTAAGCTTGTACACGGGGCTATAATGAGAATGTTCAACAATGTCCCAGTGGACGTTGCTGCATTTTTTCTTGAGTCATGGCGATAGTATGGGGTGTAGCGTTGTCGTGAAGAAGGAACATACTGCGGATCGGAACATTGCGTCTTTTGGACCGATAAGTTGTTTTCATCTTGTTCAACAGTTCGCAGTATAGTAACATTGCCGTTGCTTGTCCCGGTTTTTGCAGTAATTTCACCCATTTATCTTCAATAAGGTCCCGGGGGGTTATGTTGGTTTTCGGTCCAAATTGGATGAGTCACAATTTGAACTTCGTTAAGACTACCAGAGAACACTTGTATTTATAGTCTCATCACCAAACTGTGCACGTAATATTTTGCAAAATTTCACTTGGTTTAACATTTTCGTTTCTTAAAATAATACGTAGCGCAACGGCACTATATACTGCTCGCTAGCTCATCCTGTTACCAGCTGATGGCACGGGGGACTTATAACTTCATACAGGTAGTCTAGACATGCACATTGTCTGCGTATATGGTCTTGACATCATACGTTTAAGCGTTCGGTTGCTAACAAGTCTGGAAACTTAAAAAAAAAACAACTGATAATGTCAGGGAATTTACTTAGACAGGAGGAAAAGTCTGAACATTTTCTTTAAATCAAGGAAAAGTCAAGGAATTATAGGATTTCTATATGTTCTGACCAATCTGTGGGTGTTTCTGCGGAGCAGAGAAGGATGTTATGCGTGCTAGCAGGAATTTGTGTCGACCACCACTTACTTTGAACCTAACCAAATCTATTTCAGATGTTGACCCTGCTATTGCGTTGGGAAGATAAATTTACCTTTCTTTTATCTTTTACCTTAAGTAAGTGTGTCGACGACAATCAGGAAAATATTTTAGTCTGCAAAAAACGGAAAAGGTCAGGAAGTTTTTTGGTTCCTGCTCGCTGGACACCCTGCTAACACAAAAATTTCACTTTATATTTGAACGACCCTCGTATGTAGACAGTAGGTGAAGAATCTTTTCTGTAGATCAGTGAAGAAAAAAGAATTTAGTAAAATATTTCTGTGGAATGTAATGTTGTATGGAGCCGAAACGTAGACTCTACGAAAGAATGATGAAAGGGCATCACTAGAATTCGAAATGTGGACAAGGAGAAGAACGTAAAATATTAGCTGGATACAGTTGAAGAGAGTAGGCGAGAGACGAATAATGATTCAGACAAAGAAGAAGAGAAAAATAAACCGGTTAGGACATTGTTTACGCAGAGATGCAATTGGAGATGTTTGGGTGGGAAAGGAGAAGAGGAAGCAGACGAATGTAGCTTCTTGACAGTATTAAGGAAGACAAATTGTACCCTAAGATAAAGAAAGAGGAAAGCATAAGATTGAAATAAATTGTGGGGGCTTTTAAGTTTCTAAAATCCACAAACATCCATGCTTCAGCTGGGATTCGATCGCAGAATCTTGGAGGTTCTGGTCTGATGCGTCAAACCACGCGGCTTCAGCGGCCGGCTTCGGGGTCAAATTAATTTATATATTTGAAGAATACAGGAAAAGAATGTACTTTGTCAATTTTTGGCGGAATTGAGATAAGAGTGCCATGAGATAGCTCTTTGAAGGGCATTTTTTTAAAGCATTCTATCATATTGTGCAGTTCCGAGTTCTGTAGACCTCGGAGAGGGACCTTGGCTAGCACGCGGTGCGGGGTGAAGTAGAAAGTGCACAAGCAATCAGCGAGAACTCGCGCTTTCACTACCTACCTCGCATTGGTCATTAACAGTGTCTTCCCACGCATAATAACGCTACGACTCCTCCCTCGCGGCTACAGAACTCAGAACTACACTGTACATGAAGATAAAATGCATAGTCCGCGTGCTAGAAACAAATCTTTACTTGCTTTGCCGAAAACGCTCTCCTGTAAAATCAATAAAATGTACAAAGCACTTTCGTTTCCTGTGGTCTTCATTTAGTTTCCACAGCTACCTCTTGGTTAGAATATTACTGGCAATGATTACGAACTGAAGGCTTTCCAGATTGGTTCTGTAAATTATTTCATCTGCACGTTCATTTAATTAATGATGGGGAACCCTTGCGTCCTTCCACTATGTGTACGAATAAACACGCCCTGGAAATTAACATTTACAAAACTCATTGCAATACTTAAATGTTTGCTTAGAATAAAGCTTGCCACGTCAATAACTTAATTACGATCGTTTTGGGTATCTTGATGGCTTCTTTTATTTCTCTGCAATGGTCATAGAGGTAATTTCCAAATATTGCACAGTACCATATCCAATATACCGTAGTACATTATTTTTCTAATTGCTGATCATAAGTTGTAATGGCATAATGGTTTGTATAACATTGACCTTGAATATATAAATTGCTATA
>JAGDQP010036699.1:0-18941 GCA_022664845.1 Lepisma saccharinum | reverse complement strand
ATAATAATAATAATAATAATAACAATAATAATAATAATAATAACAAACATGAAACTATAGCTGAGATAATGGCGGAAACATAAAAATCTCACGGCGCTATTGTAAAAGGATCAGTGTTCATTGATAGATCATTGTTGATCTGCTATGACCTATGTAAGATCAAGAACTCGATAATGGGAGCCTGAGTTGATCTATATGAACAAAGTGGTTTCTGAAAGTGCTTTTAGTAGTCTTCAGTATACCATAAATGAAGGTCATGCAAGGCATATTAAGATCTGAATTTTTCATGGATTAATTCATAAACGAATTTGGAGTCAGCAATCTCTGTTCGTGTTTCCGGTTCGGTTACTTACAAATCCAGTTTATTTATGTCCCTAGTGTGACTGGTATTACGCAGCGTGAGATGGGTAGAAGAATTTATGTACAAAGTTTAATTTTGAGAGATGCTTTAGGCTACTGATGGACTACATAAATTAGCAACAATTTAATGTAGAATACTTAATCAGTACAACGTAGAGTATGACTGGAAAATATACGTTGAAAAGTTCATTTATACCACAACCCCCAAGAAAACAACCATTGTTTGTATAATGGTATGAATATATATTTTTGATTCGGTGTGAACAAAATGTCTATACGCACTTGGAGTGCTTTGGATAGCGTTTTCATCTATCGGACTAGCTTATTTATTGGCCAATAATGATGACGTTACACGCTCAGACGTTTTCAAGATAACTGCATATTTCCAGAAATTGTTCCATGGATTTGATTGTCAATAAAATACATGCAAGCAGACCTAGCTACAAGGTAACTTGCGTTTTAATTGATTTCAATACCTAGATGAAACCCCTCAGCAAGTGATTGTGACAGTATTCGACTCGTTGCAATATTCTTTTCATAATACTTCACAAACACTTCACCTGCACTTTGAGCAAAAGTGCAATGACATGGTGTACGTAGTCTAATATACTTACAGATACACTCCATTAAAAATAGCATTATCAATGGGGGCTTCTGAGACCCACATATATTTTTATTTTTAAACTGTTCCAGCTAGATAAAAAATGTAAAATATTACATAGTCAGCAATCAGCATATTGTAGATACAGCGTACTTGCATTATTTTTCCTTGTTTTGTTCCAGTTAGAAATTTAAATAATGCATTCTTGGCATCGGAGGCCCCTCCCCGCCGTTGTTAGTAGTAAGGGGTTATTCACAGAATACTGTACATGCCATATTTAAAATATGGTATGATATATGGCTTTAATGAAATGTGGTATGAAGGTGCGTTCGTGCATAATATACTGTACTAAAGTGCTTTTCATCCTATTTATTTTTGTATAACAACAATTAAACGAAATATTTCATAGTTACTAACATATAGAAATATTTGTCACGTACACCACTATATACTCACTTGACAACACTGCACTCAGAAAGATCCTTATAAAATAGAAGGAAACGATATATAGTCTTAGAAACACAAAGTTCATATAGGGCAGTATAGAATAGTTTACATGAGAAAAAAATGCATTTTCCTTGTGGGTCTCAGGCAATTGGTAACTATTGCTACCCAAAATAATTCAGTAATGCCAGAGTTAGTAATGAACTCCATATGCGTACATTCATAATACGCTCTGCTCTAACCCTACTATATTGCCTTATTTTGTGCTATGTATCACTTTCTCCCTTCATTTTACGTCTCTGGCGGCCATTAGAAGAAAAAAATAAACCATTTTTTAAAACAACATTAAGTTTGCATGTTTATGGTTTATTTGCTCCAAATAATTATTTTTTCGTAAACTGAAGTTTTCATAAATTGCTGCATCTCTTCTTTGGAAACTTTAATTTAACACTTTTAACAAAACACTGGAAATCGTGTTTACGAGTCGAATGTTTTGCTAATCATTTTGGTCTACATAAATTTTAACCAATGTTTGCATGATTTATTTCGAATTTTATATTTGTTGAAGAAAGCTGTTGATATATCCAGGATAGTTCAAGGAATTCTGAGCTGCTTTCCCGCTACCTAAAAAGTACTCTATTTTTTTAAAAAATGTAATTGATAAATACGACATTTCATTTCTTACTGACACTCCTAAGGTTCATTTACGAGGTTGATGACATTTGTCTATGTTAACTATCAATACCAAATGCAATTTGCTCCCTCATGTAGAAGACAGAAAAAATATTTGTCCGAGATGTTTTACTCCCCACATTAAATGTGGAATCTTTGCATGCTTTGTTTATATTTTCCAAATTATACTCTGCAGCAAAATAAGGTAAGTGTTGGGGAATATAAAGCACATTAATAACATCACAAATCTACGATATTTATTTGATAAAATCTACACAATACTTCGATATGTAAGAATGCGTAATTTATCGCGGAAGTGATCAATTGTCCCGATATTGCTCACAGCATTAGCGCACAATATTCTTAAGTTATCCCCTTGCGAAAAGTAGAAAATGCATACAAAATCATCATAAAATATTTTAAAATAATGACATTTACAATTGTTCCACCATACATTCATAAAAGTGTTCGTTTGTTATACATTAAACAGTTAATATTTACAGTTTTGAATAAATTAAACGGCTTTCGATTAACTTAACTATTGTAACTAATCTTCACCTAATGAAAGTAAACTTATGTAAACAAATTTAAAGTAAGACGAACAAATTTCTCATGGTACACAGTACAAAGACCTAGTTTCTTCATATTACATTCTTATATTACATTTACGGATATTATTTTAATATTCTTATAGAGTAGTCGATAAAACACTTTCTTTCACCCCATAGACATAACGTTTGCTTTGAATGTTCCATGGGGTTCCACAGCAAGAGTTATCTAGCTATCTTGTGGAAGGCAAGCAGAATTTTATCTTACCATGATTGTACATTAACTAGATTGCCTTGATGCGTTATATATAGATTCTATAAACGAGAGCTGTAATTTAATCTATTTGATTTGAACGCACTTAGGAGAGAATTTTTGGAAACGAAAATTGCAACAAATGGATATGTATAACTTTGAACGTAACCAAGACGTTTGGCCTATTAATTTGATTAATAAATTACTTGTTATTAGCGAGCTTCTAAGTACAGGACCGACAGTTCTAAGGTTTACTCAAAACCAGGTCATTCAATGAAACTCGAACGGAGTTCATCCTGTGCAAACTAAGTTTCTTAATCTTACGATTTCGCACCGTGAGTTTTAAATGTCAGCATTTTCTTCTCTAAAATTAAGAAAATGCTTTTAAGGGGAATGTGAAAGTACATATTTTAAAACTTATGTCTAAGAATATGGGTAATGTACTATTTAATTTAGTGGAGAACAACTAACGTATTTCTCCAAATGTCTTTCCTCGAACTCACTTCCATATTTGTTTAAGCAATTCAACCTTTGGCCTCTTGAACCATATTCCAATCCCAGAATCAACTTCCTCTTTATGGTCAAATATCAGTATTTCGGATAGTCCAGCAAATTCTCCGAAAATGTTCTTTTTAGGCTTCAACAGCAAATGATGTGAAGTCAGCAACTCCCGCTCGGTCTTTCTGCTAGTCTGTCGAAAACTTTCAACTCAGAAATACAAAAAAGGAAGGTGGTTAAAGTTCTAGCTAGAAAGCTTTCCATAGGAGAAGTTCAACCGCGGATCATTCTTCCAGGTTGTAGGGTAGTGCTAGAGACAAACCAAACTTTTCACTCAAAACTATTTGGGCTAACTTGGCACGCGATGTCGGTGTAAAGTTTTCATTAAGAAAAATCAAAACTTTACAGATGAAAAAAATGCATCTTGAGAACTACTATGGCTACGAATAGTGTTCGGGTTGTCTCTGTATAAATTTCTCCACAATTTGTGCAAAGGGAAATTGATAATATATATATATAATCAGGATCCTCACTGCTGAAGCCTGGCGGTAACTTATTTATACGTTCTCAAGATTGGTCTACGTCTCAGTTACTTTTATTACGCAATACATCAGAAACGTCTTGATTTAATAGATGAAAGCGACAAACATATGTAATCTATTCTAAACGTAAACGAATATAAACTTATACAGACACTTTTAGAAATATGAAGTTGCTCGTTCCACTTCTCATATGTTAATACTGCAAATAATGTTCTTTCCATGGTTCAAACTACACACCGTAGAAATACCTACATTTTAATATTTTTTTTTTAAATATCAAATTTACGTTATTGTAAGTAATAAGTAATACTTACAGTATTGTAAGGATTTAACTCAAATCAATCTCTTACTTAAAATGTTGTGTTCTAAAAGTTTCCCTAATGTTCACATTTTGAATAAATACGACCGGGAATTCATTGTCTCTCTGTCACTTCTTGGAGACAAATTACTTGAATCAATATACTGTAGCTCAAAACTCCATAGTTACTAATGGTGCATTCCCTTCCACACCTATGTTGTATTGAATATCCAACCTAGAAATATCCTGATAATGGCATGTGTAATGACAACCTATAAAATCTTTAATTGGAGAAACGTGATGGGCAAATATAATAATGTTTAATATATGACTCGTTCGCAAAGTCGCTTGAACTTGCATTTTTGAAATTGACTTCCATATTAATGCGTATGAGACGTACAATCAAAATTTTAGTGACGTAAAATGTGTCTCGCTGTTCATATTTCTTCTGAAAATAAATATTATCGTTAATATTCGATGATATAAAAACTTAGTTTTGTTTACATTTATTGTGTGTCGATATAAACTTTTACAAAGAATCCAAATATTTGTTTTGTAAAAAATAATTGTTTTTATATTTCAGTATCCGTAGGAGGCATCTGGTCGTTTTTCCTCGGAGTCAGTGTAATAAGCGTTGCTGAATGCTTTTACCATATTGTGCTGAGACCATGGTTTACATACATCAAACGATGCAAAAAGAAGAGTAAATATCTGGAAAAGAAATTATAATTGTGTGAATATGAGTCATTGACAGAAGCTTTATAATTCACGTCAGTAAATATATGCTAGTATATACATTGTAATAATATATCCTAGACTCAACACCCATCTCATCGTACTTTATATATATGAGATCCAATGAAAATCTGCCCTCTCATTTTATAATCTAGCACTTTGCTTAAAAATACCGAAACACGTCTTGGGGGAATTTTATGTGGAAAATTTCACCGCTCAGACCCAATGTTCACAAACTTTAATTTTATTAAATGGCAACATGGGTGAAGTGACGCAACATTTGATAACACGGTCCCTTTGTTTCTAGTTGCAAAAAATGTGATAAGTGATTTTTATGTTCATCCAATACATCAGCAGAAATCGCGTTTCAAAATTTTATTTAAAAATAGCTGATATTAGCAAAATAGATTCTAGTTTTACCTAATATATGTTATGAATACCTTCAACTATTTATTATACAGGGAATCTACATCAACAAGTATTGTTGTGTTGTGATCCTCCTGTGATACCAACGGTATAAACCCATGACATGTGGTTTACTTACAAAAGATTCATTTTTCCTTAAATGGAAACAGGGATTATCTCAGAAATCATTTAAAAGCTCCTTTGAAATTATTTACAACAATACTATTTATTGGACATCCAGTAAATAAGTACATTGCAGAATTTCGAGTATTTAAATGGCACACAATGTAAGTTTAAAAATCGTCATTTTTGTTTTAATTTACCGAATTAACAATTCAAAATTTCCTCAAACAACCACCATGCATTGAAGAAAAGTATTATTTATCTTACTCCGGGAAATTTGAATGCAGTTCACTTCTTTCCGGTCAATATATTACAAATTTCAAACTCCATGTTTTCATTCATAAAAAAGTTTACAGACAAGTTTGGGGTGCCACTGTGGATCAGTTGTTACAGCACTCACCTCTGTTGCCAGAAGTCGTTGAATTATAACCTCCTCATGCCATATGTCTTTTTGCCGAACAGGCATGATGTGCATTGGTGTTCTCAGGATTCTTTTTTCCCCTATTTTCTTCATTCCACCAATTCATCTCATTATCATCCGTCTGACCTAAGCGGAAGTTGGCTAAAGGTAAAAAAAAGGATCATTTACAGGCGAGGTTGGTTAAAAGCTGGCTTCCTGTAAGTATATAGAAAATATATAGTAATAATTGTTTGAATATTATTATAAAGAATGCTGATGTTACCAGATTAAACATTAATTGACCACCCTGTAAATTCTTCGTTAAGGAAAATGGGGAGGCACGTTGCACATTTACTACAGTAAAATCTTCGTTTGCGCTAATTTCAGTGCCTGCTAGGAAATAATTTACAGAGTTTTATTTTGTAAAGTTTTTATCTTTCGAAATAAATCATTATTGCAACACCCTAGAACCAAATTACCTTAACACCGACTCTCAGTTTAGTAGTATCGGTTTTGCGCATTTAAGGTTTACATTAGTACTAACAGACACTGTGAGGTTCCCAAAATCTTTTGCTACAACTGAAGCTAATTTTCAATTTATTGTATCTAACAGTTCCAAATGAAGAACTGCATTACGAAGACCTACACGGACTGTACGCTTCACCACATGCTATAAAAACTATGACATCATAACGATTAAGATGGGCAGGCCATGTAGCAAGAATGGGGGATAAAGGAAGATTATATTCTATCCTGGCTGGAAGGCCGTATGGAAGGATGCCTTTGGGAACCCGATACGTCGTTGGGAGGACAATATTAGAAGCGATCTTCGAGAAAAAGGTGTTCGCGATGAAAACTGGCTTGATATTATCCGGGATGTAATCCAATGGCGAACGTTTGTTACTGCGGCGATTAACTTGCGAATTCCATAAGACATAGAGTTTGTTAGCAAACAGCCCAAAATGCGACATTTCGTTTAGGTTTTTACTGATACTCAAACTTAATTTAATTTCCGATAGTACAGAGCCCCTCCCTAATAATATCCCATTTGCATAAATGGTTTCTACGAAGATTAAACATTTTTGCCACTAAAATTCAAATAGTGGCAGCAAAATTGACGACGTTGATGTTCAAATCAGTTTTTTCTACTGTGTAGTGGTTGCTGTAGGAAAATTTGAGAGGTTAATTCGGTAACTTGGAACATCTGTAACGATTTTTAAATGTATAAAATGAGTCAATTCAAAGTCTAAAGACTCGCAAAATATTAACTCAATTTCCAAACAAATTGCATTTTTGTAAATAAGATCAAAGGAACTTTCAAAAAATGTATTAGTTGAACCATGTTGCTATTTACAGAAAATGAAGGTTTTGCCACTAATCAATAACGAACGGCTTTATACGAGTGTTGGTCACAACGAAGCTGACTTATGTCGCTTCCGTTGTATAGTGGATAGAAAAAGGTATCCATTACTTTCAATAGGCTAAGATAAAATGTACGCTATTGCTATAGTTTATAAAGTAGAATTAGAAACTTTTTCAATACACATTGTCAAAAAGTATTCGGTGAAATTAAAATAATAGAAAATCACATTTTGCATATAGTAATAAATATTTTGTTTTATTTCAAATAATGTGGCATTAGAGAAAATCGAAGTGTTTGCAATTTTTCTTTAAGAAAGTAATTATTCTGATTAACCCTATAATGACTGTCTCCACAACGGCGTCCTTAAGGAGCAGATGATTCTTTCGTTCGACTGGGATGCGTGGTGGCGCTCGTTCCAAGCTAGCGTGGAGCGAGTGATTCTGTTTTACCCGATGGGTAGTTAGCGATGTGATTTTCAAGCAACGCTTTCAAGCAGGCCGATTAGCCCACGGGATTTCCTATCAGCGTTTCTTCTCCTGAAGCAATTGAATTAAATTTCGAGTTAAGTGAAATTCTGAACGTTAAATAGATTTTCATATAATAAGTTGAGCAGCACAATTACGGTATATTAATAAAGGTACGCAGCCATACGTTGACGTGTATCTTCCAGTCAAATTATTTACATGATTATGATCTAAATGCAATATTTTGTTTTCTATAATCCTATCAAAATTTCCTAAATAATAGAGAACGTTAAACAATAACTTGCAGTGAAACAGTGAAGGGGTGTTTGAACTTTTTCGTGAAATTCGGCAAGTTACTGAATTGTGTGTGTGAAACATCTTTTGCGTGAAACCATAATTGTTTATTGGAAATTCGGATAATTTAACACCTATAAACCAAGATAATTGCTTATAAATGGTAAGTGTGAGTTAGTTGTGGTGCGTTAATAAATGTTATATTTTCCGTTGAAGAACAGAATAATAAAAGAATTCACTAGGATTATTAAATCAGTACATTTCCTTCCTTACTAAAATTTGCCTAACTAAATTAAGTAACTTGATAATGCTTTTTGTTAAATGCACGGGAACGTTGGATGTTATTCATTAAATAAAGCGAATTTTACATGTAGTTTTAATAAATCAAACGGGAGCTTAAACTATGTTCTTTATAAATAATGAATGTAAAAGTTTTGAGATTAACTCTGAATAGTCAAATACTGCTTCAATCATAGTAAGAAGGGCTTTGATAGCTTACACTAACTAAAATCGCAATTATTTTGTAAGAATTAGGCTACAATTTAATACTATTAGTTTACAATTTTCTTAGTCCCACTAAAGTAGCAGTCGCCTTCCGGGTAGCCGTGTGGTCTAAGGTGTTAGGCCAAGGACTCTAAAATCCAAGATTCGAGTCCCGGAAGGGGAATGGGTGTCTAATAACTAGAAAGAGACTTATAATTGTGAAGGGCCAAAGTCAAGAGTAACTAGACTAGCCGTTATAAAATAAAGTTAATAAAGTTTAAAAAAGGATAGTGGTAATCATAAGGCACGGCTTGTAATTTTAGATGATGGTATTTCGAATGTTGATTTGACGGATTCAATCTGTTGCAATTGCACCATTGTTAACAACTATCCAGTCTGCTCTTAGTTGTTTGCGAACCACACATCACATTTTTTATTTAATTGCTGTCGAAGTTTGTATTCATTGGAGTTCTGGAAGAATAAACCTAAAACTAACTTATAGTTTTTTATCCTAAGATTGCGAAAGTGAAGCATAACTAATTGATCGCGGGTAGAGGGTTCGAATCCTGATAACAACAATTGTATTTAATCCCGTAAAGATCAAACTTTTGTAAATAATAGTGCAACATTCTATACAACATTCTATGCAATATTCTATCCTTTTTTACCTCGAACGTTCTGGATACTTGACGAAACGTATCAATGAGGAAACTCGGTAATATTTTTTTTTATATATTTTAGGAAGAACTGAATACGTTGCGGTCTTCGTTATTTGACCATTAATATATTAAAATACAAAAAGTATTTTCTACTGGAAAAGGATGTTTATATCAAACAGCACCAAGTGTCATTTATACACATCATAGCATGTTCAATTTAAAACTAAACATTTTTTTCTTCTATTTTTACAAACTGTATCGGTTATATTGTTCAGATGATCGATCACTGACTATTATTGGAACCTCCTCGATACATTTTGCACTTACCGTGCACATTTTGCAAAGACGGAATAATGCCAATTTCAGCAGCAGAACTCGCTGGTCTTGTTGCCTTTGAGGAGCCCGATTTGACATTTTGTGTCTTTTAGGATGCACAGCATCTTCTTTTGTCCCATCTGCCCCTTCTGTTCCTCCTTCTTTACGAATAATTAGGCCAATTATATCCACTACGTGCTTTCTACTTTTTAGACACTTGCTGATTTCGTTTTTTCCAGAGTTTGCATAAAAGACTTTCCTCTAGGTTTTTCATCTTTGGAAATTATCTTCACTTTAGATGTAGTTTACTTAAACATCTTAAAAGGCTCAAGATGTTTATATCAACGCTTCTATTCTTTCCTACATACAACTAGTTCTAACTCATATCCCGAGTCTTTTCTTCTCTTGCACAAGGCGCAAACTACCTATCAGGATCAGATACCTCAGTTTCTCATTACAAATCCGAATTATTTCATATACACAATATATTTCCGTTTCAAAGGCCATGTTTATGGGGCATGACAAAAGACGATCGCCAAGACCAAGTATCACATTGTAAATTATAAGATGAAAAGAGAAATCGTTGTCAACATCTGAAGGAAAGACGAAATGAAATAGATAAATGTACCCTTTCGAAATGCGCATGCGTCGTGAACGCTGTACGGGATTTTGGAAATAACGATATATTATCGATCTAGAGCACCGACTGAGATGGGATAGTCAGTCCCGAACTCAACAGCTCATATCTCTCAAGGCGCCCAAAGAAACCCCTTTGGGATTCTACTTGATATAAAAGCCAGTGTACATTTGAGCGCCAGTAATGGGAGTGCTGAAGCAAGGACTTCGTAACTTTGGCCACAATTTGAACGCGCCCCGTCGAATCCATAGCCCAATGCCCTACCGCCTAGGTTACGGTGATTTCACAACATTGGAACTACGGCTGAAACAGGGAAAGGAAACATTTCACAAAAAAATTAACAGTATTTAAGAGTAAATAATTTTAGTTTTGTATCTAGATTAGCAATTGCATCAAAAAGTATGTAATGAAACTAGGTAGAAACATTATTTGGTTTGCCGAGTTTTAAATTGACGTCATTTGCCCAGAATATGGGCTAAGTTCCTACACATAACGTAATAAGTTCAAGCCGATATATTTTGCAAAAATTTACTGCTTCCTAAAATTATAACGCTTATTATTAAAAATAGTAATTGTACAGTAGTAAATTACTGTACTAGGTAAATCATACGAAATGGCCATGAAAACATAAACATTTAAAACAATGAAGTTCACTATTATAAAATTGTGAAACACTAGCTAAAATCACGAAATTTTGGGATAAAACTGTAGGGAAATAAATAATATATCGAGAAAAGTATGGTAGAGATCATTTTGTCCCTTTCAGTTGTTCTAGTGTTAGCTGCAAACCTAACATCCGACAAACTCAAAATTAAGTTCCCAGGTGAAAAGGGCGCCTGAATTACGTGAAGGGAACGGTACGTGAATTTTGCGTACATAAATTTGGTTTTGTCCTTAAGTTGGAGAAAACAGGTGCGAAGTTTAGGACCAGTTACTTATATTTCGCTAAACTTATGTGTATGGTTTTGACTTAGTTTTTCTTAATAGGTTTCACTGGGAAAGAAAGTTAAAATTTTAACACAATAATAGATTCCGCTAACTTTAGTTAACAATGTATATGTCGAATTTTGGGTTATCCGGCACGAGCAAAATGTCAAAATGAAAATGTAAGGAAAGAAAAATATGTTGTACATAATTGTGATTATAATGAATTTAAATTTCTTATAGTGTAGTTTATAATGTTCACTGTTTGCTGTAAAATAATATCCTTTTGAATATATGTATACATATATGCAATCATATTCAGCCGTTTCTATTCACTGCTGGATCAAGGCCTCACCCTTTCTTTCCACATATGTCGGTCTGCTGATATCCTCAACCATGTAGCTCCTGAAAAACGCTTGATTCCATCTACCCATCTTACATTTGGACGTCGTAACGGTCGTTTGTTTTCTCTAGGAATCCACTGTAGTAAATTTGTCGTCCACCTTCCATCTGTTCGTCCAGCTATGTGAGTGGCCCATCTCCACTTCAGCTTCTACACAGTCTTGATTACATACTCTACATTTGTTTTGCGCGAGTCCACTCATTTCTCTTCCTGCCCTCTTGGTTATTCCTAGCATGCACCTTTCCATTGATCATTGTGTGACTCTCAAGCTTTGAGTCGTTTGCGCATTCAATGTCCAAGTTTCGCAGCCGTACATCATTACAGGTAAGACACATTGATTATAAAATTTCTGCTTCAGACACATTGGAAGTTTGCTTTTGAAAATAAAGTGTAGTCTTCCAAAAGAACTCCACGCCATTTTACATTTTCTATTTATTTCATCAGTGAACTTTGCAGTCGATGTTTTAAGCTGCCCTAGGTAAACATACTCATCAACTATGCCTATTGTCTCTCCGTTAATCTTCACTTCCTTCTTTACAGCATGTTGCTTGTACATTACTTTTGTTTTACTTAAGTTCATTTTAAGAAATATTTTCGAACTCTCGTTATTCATTTCTTCCATTCTGGTTTGTAGTTCTTCTGCACTTGAAGCAAACAGGACAATATCATCAGCGAACCGTAGGTGATGAAAATATTCGCCGTTAATTAAAAAAAAAAACTTCACCCCAGTTTAAATTTTGGAACACTCTCTCCAGGGCCGCACAAAACAGTTTTATAGAAATTAAATATCCTTGCCTTACCCCTTTTCCAACTTTAAATTTTCCACTGCCTTGATGCAGTCTAATGACAGAAGTGGCAGTCGAGTAAATGTTTCGCAGTAACTTGATGTATGCACTTTCGATGCCTTGATGTTCAAGTGATTTAAGTACTGCTGACAAGGAGACCGAATCGAAAGCTTTTTCAAAATCTATGAATCCCAAACATAGTGGAAGTTCATATTCATTAGTTCTTTCCATAACTTCATTCAATGTTTGTATGTGGTCCATTGTGCTAAACCCACGACGAAATCATACTGGTTCGCTTCCCTGGCTAAAATCTATGTCTCGTTCAATACGATTCAAAATAACTTTGGTGAACATTTTGTATAGGACCGACAGTAATCTAATTGGTCTGTAGTTTTCGAAGCGTTCTTTCTAAACTTTCTTGTACAACAAAATTATAACAGCATTATTCCAACTTCTGGGTATTTATCTCTTCCTCAGGCACATCCAAACATCTCTACTTTGTGTCCATCTTCTCCTGGTGATTTTCCGTTCTTCATCCCTCGAAGTACTTTATCCACTTCTTCTTACATTACGTCTGGGACTTCTACATCATTTTCTTCTAAGTCTTCCTTTCCTAGCTCTTCATCAGAGTAGTACAATCCTGTGTAGAAATTTTCAAATATGTTTATAATTTCTTCCTTATTTCGTTTTACGGTCCCGTCTGGTCTCTTAACCGCAATTATTTGCTTTTTCCCTATCATGGGCTGCTGTTTGGCTTTCTTCAAACGCTTGTTTTCCTCGATTGTATTTCTAACAAGATTTTCGTTATATCTTCGTACATCCTATCTCATTTTCTTTCTTACAATTTTATTTAGTTCTATGTACTTAATCCTCTTTATGCAATTTTCCTCTTCTTTCATTTATTTCCCTTCTTTTCTTCATCACGAGAGTTCTGAGATTTTGCTCTCTTTTTTTCTTTCTGGTACCTGCTATCTCCTTAGTTGTTTCTCTCATTATCTCAGTCAGTATTTTATTTCTGCTATCGATGTCTTCTTCATCCTCTAACTCTTTCAAGTCGCTTAATCTGTTGCTTAGTTCTATCTCGAATGTATGTCTGTGTTTGCCAAGATTTTCCAGATCTACAAGTGACGGTTTTCCTCTGATAAGCTTCTTTCTATCCAGTCTAGTATTAAGTTTCAGCTTACATCTCACCATCCTATGGTCTATCGAAATTTTGAAACTGTTCAGAACAGATACGTCTTGCAGAATTTCCCTGTTACTTGATATAACGTAGTCTATTTCGTTTTTGGTCCCATATTCCCTTTCCATGTCCACTTCCTCTGGCGCGGTTTCTTGAAAAATGTATCGGAAATTAACAGTCTGTTGGCTTCTGACGATTCCACTAACTTCTCTCCTCTCTTGTTTTTTTTTTCAAATCCAAAGTTTCCCACTTTCATGTCACAGCTCTTCTTGGTTCAAACTTTCGCATTAAAGTCTCCCATTACAATTTTGTAATGTGATTTGCTACTATCCAAAATCTTCTCTATCTCCTCTTATAGGTCTTCGGCTTCCTCCTCCGGGTGCGAGGTTGTTGGAGCTTACATTATTATAAATTATATACTCTATCTCTTGTTAATCTTTATTACTACCCGTGCGATTTTATCTGAAAATCCTTCAATTACTATGATCCATGACTTGAGTTCTTTATTAATTATAAAGCCAACGCCTGTCGCTTTTCCAGTTTCTGTTCGTTTGAAGTAGAACGTGTGCCCTGACAGTAGTTCCAACTGTTCTTCATTTTTCCTCCACACTTCTGATAGTCCTATGATGTCCCACTTAATCCTCTTAAGTTCATTCTGCAGTTCTTCTAATTTGTCCTCTCCTGCAAGTGACTGACAGTTAATGGTCGCCACGTATAGGTCCGTTCGAGTTTCCGTGTCGGTGTCCTGGCAGTCTACATTCCAAACCCGGGCATTTTGATCCTGTGATTTCTTGCAGGACTGACCGCTGCCGTGCCAGCTGCATTCCGTCCTCTGGGCAATGATGACCTCCGAGGCTGTTTCCTTGCTTGCACCATCATATGTAAAGAAAGGAGGGGTGCTGGCATTTGACTCACCACGCTGCCATCTAATGCGGGTTGGTGAGAATTCTATCCATGTTCGTTCGCCAAACAGTTGCTTATGTTCTAACAGGCCCCACGACGTGAACGTATGGCTTGGACATTAGGTGTCTACCCCGGTCGGTTCTTTTAAGACTCAGCAAGAGGAATTAAGAGGTCTCCTCCCAGTTAGTGACAGAAGCCGCTTGGTGTGTGTGTGTGTGTGTGTGAGCGAGAGTGTGTGTGTTACAGTAGGTCCACTTAGTTTTAGTATATTTGAGGTATTTAAAATATAACTGTATTGGAATATTGGCTTTGGCTTAGCTTATAACCAAACAGGACAGAACTTGAAAAATAATTGCAGTAGTTCTAAACATTTCAAAATGAATATTTTACATGTATTAAGTAATTAGTTGTAATAATATTATCCGTAAGATATATTTACATAAATATATCAGTAACAGTGAAAACGGCAATTCGATTTTAAAAGGAAAAATAATAGTTTTCTGATTTTAGTCTTTAAAACATGCGTTGTAATTAGTTTTACTGTTCTTGCTTGTAAACACATTGGGCTACATTGATTCCCTTCTCCTTTATAAATGTGTAGATTTCCATGTGATATTATGTTTGAAGTGTTAATAAAATAATAGTGATTCTCTCTTTTAAATCATTAGTTAATGAATCGAAGACTAGGTAAGTGACATAACTCGTGCGGTAAGATTTCACCTCACATTTTGTTTTATTGCAAGACATGCGATTTGAAGGACTCATTTATGTTTATGTGTGTGCACTCAAGGATTATATAAATTCCGAATTTTAAAATGGGATGTTTCCTTCAAACAGCAATGTGTATTTTCTTTGTTAGATGAATAATGGTTCCTGAAAGTAGTAAATGTGTTTATTTCTAAAATTGAAATTTATAAAACGGTACAATGTAATAAAAACTCATTTTGTCTTTTATCTGAGTCATTCATCAACTGCAGCAGGTTAGGTACAAAACATACCGTTTTATCCCTAGAATAGAGAGGCAGTTTGTACCAAACGTTGTCACAAAGGCGTAGTCTGACAAACTATTTTCGGTAAAAAAAGCATATTTAGAGTGAAAACGTATGCCTGCAGAAATAAGCCAATTCAACCATTAAAAGGAAAAGTATGTGTGAACATGAACTCCGTATGGTGAATGAGCAGGGCATAACAGGTTTTCTAAACATAGTAGAATATAAACACTTTCAGTCATATTATTTTCTTAACATATATACACAGTTTTTTTTTATTATTTATTTTGGGACCCTCTGACCATCCCTACCTCTCAGTTATCTTGGCTCAGCCCAGCTTCGCGCATTTGAAATGCAGCGAACTAAAAGTGTTCTCCACGGGACTGGGGCAGGCCATTCCCGGTATTCGTCTCCCTGCTTCGGCCCCTGACACGGCGCCGAAGCATGGAGTCTGCAGGACCTGTTGTTCCTCAAGGTATTGTTTACATAAAAAAAAGAAAAAAATAATAGCAAAGAGAGGGGAGCCGGGTAAGTTCTTTTAGCCTGGCTCCCGCTGGCAAATCCAGGCCCTTTTTCCGCGAGTGGGGGAATTTCTTCTTTTTTTTTCCTTTTCATTTCAGTTTACAATAAGTACATACATGGACCTGAGCTGTAACAAAATGCAATCATGTATTAAGTACACTGGTGTTAGTTGTTTAATGTATTAAGTTTTATTATTTATTCTGGTTATATTTTACGATTATTTATTAATGTTTTTCACTTTATTAATTCCTGCTTTTATGTTGTTACTTCAGTCTTTTCTTAGGTGTCTTCCTACTAATCCTATATATTCGTATAATTAGTCCTTACATAGTTGTCTAGTTATTACTGTTAGTATCAGTTTATTTTTTTCATTTATACAGTCAAAATTACGTTGTTGAAAACACTTCCCGCACTGTGCTATCTGTATAGCTATCTTAATAAAAATATATACTTCATTTTCCGTAATCTACTCATTAATGATATGTAAAATAGTTGTAGACATAGTTGTAGCATATGGCACTAGGTAATCCTAGGCACACCTAAATGACTTGACACTCACACCAGATACTGGCTTGATGCTCTTCAAACGTGGCCTTTGAGCAGCGACCGCAGAAATGCTTTGGTATACGCTTGAGTCTTGGAGAGCAGAAAGCAGAAATCTTCCTTCCTTGTTGTTGTGGTGGTTCGTGAGCAGGATTTGGCACATCCACTTTCAGGATTGTTGCAATGAATTGCTGTAAACCTCTGGGCAAGTTTTTTCATCTGGATTCTCCATTTTAGCAAGGATTTACTAAATAAGTGTGTATACCTTTTCCGAACTGACTTCTTTTTAGAGGCTTAACTTTTTATATTTAAAAAAATCAGTACATGCAACACATATGAATTTACTAGCGTTATGTTCACAAGATTGCCAGAGATGCATAAGGGATAAGATGCATGCATGCTTCTTGTCTTGCAGCTGCATGATGTGTTATTGCACATTAAGCCCAAAGCTTCTACTGCTCCCTTTGTTATTGTACCATTCATTTATGTATGGTTTCTTGCTGTGCTCATTAATAGTGGGTCTTTCATCACAATTGACAGAATGACAAATGTTCTATTTGTTTTTGTTTCGTATGACACAAGTATTATAGCTCTGTCAAAACAAAATTCGCCTGTGACAACTTCTCTGGATTTGAAATATACAATTTATTTAAGAAGTTCTGGTTTGTCTCGTCACATTGTCTCTATGAAAGTAAGTTTACATTCTGGTTTTAAGAGTTCATTAGCCAAAGGTATCGATGTGAACCAGGTGTCAAATGTGACATTTCTGTTCGATCATGTTATATTTTCGGCAGTTCAATTACAAAATATTAGGCCAATGGTAAAGTTCTATTATACGTTGCTTTACCAATATTCAATGACATGCAAAAATGAAAAATATGCAAATGATATGAAAATTATGCAATAACTCTGCCTCCTAAATATCACGTTATCAGAGAAGATGGAGACCAGTAAAGTAGTTTTGATTGCACTGCTTTGGCACTGAATTCGATTAAATGTAAGCAATTTGCTTACATCCTTTATTTTAAAGTTAAAGAGTATTGTGTGTGTTAGTTTACATTTAGACTGGCTTTTGTGTTTTATATTTCAATAGTTGATTCTCTAAAGAAAAATTTAAGTAATTTTACCGATCTATATGAAGAATAAGACTACACAAGCTGGAATAATCATTGATTATAGTTTCGTAGGATTGCCGCAATATTTCTACAATAGAATAGGCAAAAACACGACTAAACCAATTGTGAGATTTCTAATACTGCCTGCTTCACAATGACTTAACAACTCTCTTGTCGGATAAAACACTTACCATAATGCCTGTATGCAGAAGCAGCGATTACAGGTTAGAAGTAGGGGCATATTAGCAATTGAATTATCCTGAGCCAAAGTTGCCTACAAGCCTTAAATTTAAATTAAAATTCAAATTAGCCATTATATTTCATCAATATAAAGTATGTTTTATAGACCTCTTAGAAAACCTTTCAAAACTTAGGATTCCATAAATAGCAGAATATTTTTGTTAAATTTGTAACAAATTATATTTTGTTAATTTTGTGTTACCGCAAATGAACTCATGAATAATTGAACTCTTTTATTATTAGAGTCTGTCTGCAAGTAAAGTGCACTGTAAAAAAAAAAACTCTGGTAGATCCAACTATACTTGCATAGCTAAACTGTATTGTTAATTTTTATAGTGATCGTAACAATAATTGTGCTACGGTAACGAGACCCTTGTGGTAAGTTGACAATTTCTCGTAATGTTGCAAAGTTGCGATTCCTAAACAAGTATAGTTAAATTTTATATTGCTGGGAAAATCATATATATAGTTTATTTTACCATATTTTTCATGACCTACAAGTTATATAATATATTTATTGCTGTTCGAAGTATACTGTATGGTTCTTGGATGCGCATGCGCAGAAAATGACAGAAGTATAGTTAATATAACATAGTTAATATTGCAATATTTTTTTCTGGTACTCTATGTTGTCGGAAGCCATATTGTTGTTCGAATCGAGAGAATAAAAAAACAAATGTAGCTAAGGATAACGAATAATTTTTATGGACTCATGTGAGATTATGTCATGAGTATTATTGCTAAGATTACGAAGAATAAATGTATTGTACAATTTGACGTAATTTGATGTAATTTCGCAATATGTAGTAATGTTGTACTCATGTGATTAAATTGTGCTCAAGAGATGGCATTGCCATATCTATCATTTCTAGAAGCCCTCAAAAAGAATAGTTGTAATTCTGAAATCTGAACTTGCAATCAACGAGTATTGATTATTATTTATTCGTATGGTATTATCCTCGAATGCAACAAATGGTCTTTTAATCAGAATGTATTTGCTAAAGCTTATACCCCCAAAGCGTATAATATAATAGTCTCCTACTGATAGTGAAACCAATCTTCGCCAAGGAGAATTTTCCCTTTTCTTTTAATGTTAAGTTGAAATATGTTTCTCTCTTTCCGAAAGGCATTTAGCAAAGCATATGGTCACAACAGCATTAAAATATCGTGAATGTCTACCAATATTTATATAGTTGTTGTGTAACTATATAGTATGATCAGACATGATTCCCCCGTTGTTATT
>JAGDQP010036698.1:0-18941 GCA_022664845.1 Lepisma saccharinum | reverse complement strand
GACATATTGTAACTGTGCTTGGTAACACAGCACTGCGTAAATCAACCGTCTCTTGTTTGTTACACGTAGGATGGACTGTACCTCTATGGAACACGTAGGATAGTAGAGTGAGGCAGTGTGGTTGTGGACGTTGTGCAGGTGTGGTGAGTGACCAGTATGTCCGACTTGACGGAGTTTCAAAGAGGTCTAATTGTGGGTGCGCATCTAGCTGGAGCATCTGTGAGCAAAGCAGCAACGTTACGCGGTGCAACACAAGGCATGGCCTTGAAAGTCATGACCGTGTACACACTGACACAGTGCACGGTAAAACAGGGTCGGCGAAGCACAATAGTGGTCAAAAGATGAAGCTACAACATAAAGACTGCCGAGACTTGAGGCAGATTGTGACGTCGCAGAAGAAGAAAATGACTACAGAACTTAATCTGAACCTAAATACCCCAGTGTTATCCAGAACAGTGAGGCACGAACTACATCAAGTGGGTATCTATGGACGTGTTGCTATTGCCAACCCCCTAATAACAGGCAAGAATGCTCAAAGGCGACGTGCATGGTGCAATCTTGTGAATTCGTGGTCGAGGTTCAGGCATTTGGAGAATATGCCAAAGTAACATTAAAGCTGTGTGTATATCAATTACACGTGAAACTTTATCCCTTTTATTATATGCGTGTTACGGCTCACAAAATCCTGATACATGGTAGAAAAGTACTTATATTACTTTGTTATAGAATGTTATATTACCAATCGACATGCTATATGAAGATGCACAAGAGGAGCGGCATCAAGGTATCAAGAAGTGCCGGGTAGCCCATACTAGGAAGTGTTTTCCCAAACAAGTTTACGTAATGGGCTGAATCATTTCTGGTCACTGCTGTAAGTTATCTTTCCAAAAGGCCGATGATAAAAAGGGATTCACTTCCCGGAAGAGGTGAAGAATTTACTAAAGTAACCAGAAATCCAGCTACAGTTGCGGGATTTTGATGAAACTGAAGAGGATAACGGAAACTACGACGATGATCATGATCGATGAGTCTGCTTCTAAAGCTGTTGCTGCTGCTACTGATGTTGCCTTGTGATTTTAGTGAGCCAGGATCATGATTATGTTATACTTGTTATTATGGTAACGTGGATTTACACTAATATTACATATTTTGCCGTTTCATTAAAAATAATGTTTTCCATCATTTGCCACCAGTCTTTGTGTTTCATTTCTTCATATACTTCCTACCAATCATGAAATTAATCACTTTATGCGTGTGAAGTTTCTTAGTCCAGCGATAGGTGTCCTGCTAGATTTGTTTTCTGGCCCACTGTGCACTGGACGCATGTTTGTCTGGCGAACACCCTCTGAAACATACGATGTGGACTGTCTCCGCCCAACTGTAAAACATGGTGGCGGCTCTACTATAGTCTGGGGCGCTGTATCATGGTATTCATCAGCCCCTTATCACATTACACGGGTTCGATCATAGCAGCAGTGTATAGAGAACTCTTGGGTAACCCAATGGTGCAAACTTTATTTCCAGACGGGAATGCCATATTCCAGGATGATAATGCCCCAATTCACACCGCTGGCCATGTTCAGGAGTGGTTTCACGAACATGCTGATGAGGTTCAACATCATCCCTGACCCGCGCAGTTCCCAGACCTGAATATCATCGAGCGTCTGTGGGCTGTTTTGGAAACCAGGGTTTGGCGTCGATTTCCTCCTCCTTTGTCTCTACGTGAGCTGGAGGCTGTGCTGCATGAAGAATGGCTTCAAATTTCACTCACCACCATTCCGGGTTTGATCGGTATTTTCCGTCCAGAATTCAAGTTGTATTGCATGCTAAAGATGGATCAACAGCGTAATAATACAAAATGTTCCGACTTCCACAAGTGTTTCCATTATTTTGTCCAATACCTGTACTTGTTTAAACTTCGTTAGTTTTTCGGCAGGAACTTAAGACTTAAAGAAAACATACTTCCAAAAGCATAACATTTAAGTTAAATATTTACGTATTTTAGAAAGACCTGCAACTGACTGTATTGTCGTAAATGTTCTTCTTCTTGCATGGTGCTACAGCCAAAATCGGGCCGTGGTCTTCCCAAGTAGATGCCTCCAATTGTCCCTGTTCTTCACCATTCCACTCCAGTCCTATCATGTTTACTAAGTCTTCCTTCACTCTGTCCGCGTATTTTTCTTCTGTCTTCCTTTTGGTCTATCTTTGTATAACAGACCTGTTAATAACTTCTTTGGTATTCTCTCCTCGCTCATCCTGATTACGTGTCCAGCCCACTGCAGTCTCCTTAGTTTCATATCTGTTATTACGTCTGGTTTCTGATATAAGTTGTACAGCTCTGTGTTGCGTCTTATTCTCCGTTGTCCATCACTGGTCCGTATATTTATCTTAGAATATATATTTCAAATGTCTTAAGTCTCTCGTCATCTTTCTGGGTGAGAAACCATACTTCTAGCCCATACATTAGCACTGGTTTTATCATTGATCGGTATAATTTTATGTTAGTGTTCCTGTGTACATCCTTATTCTTCACCACTGGGAGCAGACGATAGTATGCTTTGTTGGCCTGATTTATTCTTCTTTGAATTTCCTTGGATTCGTCGTTTGTGACTGTTATTAACGTGCCTAAATATGTGAATTCCTCCACGTTTTCCAGTTTATAATTTTCTATTTCCAGTTTTTCCTTCAACTTGTGGCTTCCGTATTTATTCCCTTGCCGCGTCTGGGCCATTGTCTTAGTTTTATCTCTATTTATCTTTAACCCTACCGTGCTCGCTGCTCTGTCTAATTCTTTGTACAGTTCCGTTACCGAGTTGATCGTTCGCCCTAGAATATTTAGATCATCTGCATAGCCTAGTATTTGTGTAGATTTGTACATGATAGTTGATCTTGTATCCATAGATATTTTCCTTATACTCTAACGCTATGCTAAAAAGAATAGATGCTAGTCCATCACCCTGTTTTACTGGGAACGGGTCTAAGTTCATTCTGTATCTTGACCTATGCTGTTGTTTCCAGTAGTGTCTACAAGTGTGATCATTTTCCGTGGTGTTCCTAGTTCCTGCATAGCCCTCAGCAGAGATGTTTTTTTATACTATCATAAGCTTTGCCTGAAGCCGACAAATATCTGATAGACATCTGATATTATATTCCCAACATTTTTCCAGAATGGCTTTAAGGGTGTAGATGTGGTCTGTTGTTGATCTGTTCTTTCTAAATCCTGCTTGATATTCTCCTACTATTCTTTCGGCCTGTTCCTTAAGTCTTCTACTTAATACGTTTGTAAATACTTTGTATGCTGTGGTTGATAGGGAGATTCCTCTGTAAATATTGCAGTTTTGTTTGTCTCCTTTCTTGTATATAGGACAGATTAAGCTGGCTCTCCAATCTTTCGACATCTCTTCTTTTTCCATATTTCTATAATTCCTTTGTGTATTCTCTTGATCAGTTCACTGCCTCCACTTTTTATCATTTCTGATGTAACTCTATCAGTCGCTGGTGTTTTGCGCGCGCTCAGTGTCTTTATGGCCTCTTGTATTGGCCCATCTTCATCTTCTGCAGGTCTTCCTGCTTCAAAATTATCTTCTAGATTTTCCTCTTCATTTGGTTTTGGTTCTGGGTTAAGTAGTTCACTAAAATGTTCCTGCCATCTGCTCTTTATGTTTGTCTTGCTTCTTAGTAAATTGACATCTTTATCCTTGCATATGTTGTCAGTTCTCGGCTTAAATCCCTGCCTTATCTCTTTTACTTCTTTGTGTGCTTTGTGCACATTGCCCTCACTGAATTCTTCTTCCAGTCTTTTATATTTATCGTTTAATTCTGCCGTTTCTTCCTTCCGCATGTTTTGTCTCCTTCGTAGTTCCTCGTACTTTGCTCTTTTCAGTCTTGTGTTTCTATTAATATACTCTCGGTAGACTTCGTTTATCTTTTGCAGTCGTTCTCTACATTCATCATCAAATCATTCTCTTTTATCTGTTTTAGGTGCTTATAGATGTTTCTAGCATGATGATTTTGATTAAGTTCCATTTACCCTCTACATTCTCTTCTTCTATTTCCTTTTCCTTCTCTTCGAGTTTCTTCATTATTTCCATTTGATATTCTATTGCCACTTCTGTTTGGCTTAGTTTTTGTACATCAAACCTTTTCGTTCTTTGTTTTCCCTCTTCCTTACGAGCTGCCAATCTACATCTGTAAGTAACTTTAACCAAGTAGTGGTCTGAATCACTGTTAGCTCTTCTATAGGTTCCAACGTCCATTATATTTGATGCTCCCCTCTTGTCAATGATAACATGATCTATTTGGTTGTTCGTGTTCCCGTCTGCTGATTTCCAAGTACGTTTGTGGATGTTTTGTGTGGGAAACTTGTGGTGCTAAGCCTCATCTATATTACTCAGTGCAAAAATCTATTATCCTCAGTCCATTATTATTGTTAACGTTGTGCAGACTATGTTTTCCTATTACGTCTGAGAACTGTTCCTCCTTTCCAGTTTCGCACTTGCATCTCCTATTACCATCTTTATGTCATTTGTGGGCAGTGAATCTAGTTCTGTGTAAAATGCATCCTTGACTGTTCTTTGCCTTCATCTTTGTCTTCTGTGGGTCATTTATGAGTGAGAGGTTGAAGAATTTTGTTTTCAATCTTACAAGTAAAGTACATGAAGTGAGGACTCGAGTTGCTCATCAAGTGATACCTTAAATTGAAGCTAGTGACGAGTATAGTACACCTGTGAAATCCTAGCTGCAGAGCTCCAGTAATAAAAAGGTTATGGGCGGGTCAAAGTTCAAAGAGAAAGCGAATTGTATTGTGATAGAACGACTGACGATATTGTTTCTCTTTTTAAAATTAGACAGCCAGTGACGAAATGCCTTGATTTGTAGAGTATTATCCGGATCTACTTATCTGAAGAGCCCAAAAGCGAAGAGTCCTGTCGTGTATAGTTGCACATCTCTCGACCATTTCTTTGAATTTATCGTGAACTGCTGCATTTAGTTTCTTATAACTGGCTTGTTGCCTTTTTTTCTCATATTCAAAGAGGATGTTTTTCGATTGAATTAATCTATACTGTGACTTTACAGATGAAAATTTCCTTCGTTTCTTTTCCGGGTTCTCATTGTGTGTTCAAAACATGTAAGCTGCTTCTTTATAACCATCGTCCAAGCTGTGTTTTTGTGTTTTTGGCGAAGGCTGATATTCTTCACCTGAAGAAGCTACAGTTGTGGGCGACTCTTGATGTGTTTGAGAACCTTGCGATGTACTTGGAATTTCCTCATCAAAGACGTCATCACCGTAGTCTCCATCATCGCTTTCATCACTGTCACCAGCAAATCCAAGAGTTCTAACTTCTTCTATGATTTCCATCTTGTCCTCAAGTATCTCCACTATTTGTTTGTACAATGAATCTTCATACCTATTCATTCTCCTATTAACAAATCCATATTTCTCATACAGAGCATGAACGATAGCACCTGCTTCCATTTTCTGGAACGAAAAGATAAAAGAACTTTTATTGACATCAATAACAGGAGCAAACATGCACAAGGACATTCATACACGAATAAAAGAAAGCGGGATATGAGCTTCAATTTAAGGTATCACTTGATGAGCAACTCGAGTCCTCACTTCGGGTACTTTACTTGTTAGTATACTGCTGTTCGTTCATTGTGTGCTGTAAATCCCAGAATGGAACCCTTAAGTTCCTTGTCTATTATAAAGGCTACTCCTTCCTCGTGTATTCCTGCATCCTTTCCACTGTAGAGTATGGTATGTGTCTGTGTGTCCATAACACCTTTTTCATGCCATCTACTTTCCTGAATTGATGCTAGTTATATTTTGATAGCTGTAGCTGTAAGTTTTGAAGCGCGCCCATTTTGTGTAGCGTTGTTACGTTCCTGTTCCTATCGCTATGTTCTTAAGTCGTTGCCGCGTCCGATCACCATCAATCCTACCAATCCGAGGCTCTTCTTGGGATTTCGTAACAATGGTTTCTTTCCAGAAGTAGGTTGTTAGCCTGCTGTCCGACCCCCACTGCGTTGGAAGACCTCGGATTCTGGGTTTACTCCCTTAGCCTACCGTTTCTGGTTTTAAGGCTCCAGAAGCTCGCCTTTACCCTCTCTCGTTCGTGAAACCAGGAGGCACGCGCCTGTGCAGCCTTCGTGGACGTGAGAGTAGGATTTGTTCGGCAGAGCTGATCTTGTTGCAGTGAATTTGTCAAGATTTGTAGTGCCCCATAGTAGACATCTGAGTCACCCTTGACGTTCAATGCCAAACCTTTGCCCCCCGTAGTAAATTTTCACCTCAGTGAAATGGTAAATTAGTTCTTGGCTTCATAGCATATGGGCACTACAGAGGAGAACTTATCTAAGTCCGTTTTATTAGCTTCTTGGAAAATAACTTTTAAATTGAATGTTTATGTCTTAAAAATTGCTGCGGAGAAAGTAATTTATAGGGTTACTCGGTTAAGAAAAGCAGCAGACATAGCTCGCTTCTCCACAATAAAAAGCAGTCACACGTACATACAATCTTGTGTATAAATCTCACAAGAGAAAGTGGATTTAGGTCATCCTTCCTTTCTAGTGTTCATGTATACGTATTGTAATCAGTGTCCCTGTAAATATAATTTCAAATTGTGGGTGATATCAGAATGACTGTCACTCGCCGCGAAGTATTAGAATTCTGAATAATAATAAACCAGGTTAAAATAAATTTTTGATTATGTCTTATCTAAATTAAATATGTATAGTCGCGAAAATATTCGAACAACAGAGATAACCTACAACCTGTCTTTCCAACATGTAACTTTGGCGTTGGAATAGGTTGATGGAATGTTTACTACCTATTGATACAGACTTCAAGTTTTTTTTAAGTGGCAATTAAGATGGACAGAGAACAAAAAAATCGCCACTGCCAGGACACAGAAATAATACAATTATTACGTTCGTAAACGGAGGCGGGGCTAATAATTAACAATCCAAAAGATGAAAGAAGTGACTTCTAGTGATATAAATATGGGTCATGGATTCTTCCTTAACCCAGAAAATTCGACTTTGATCACAGGAATACATATAACACTTTTCTGTTCATTTACTTCCTTTATCCAGTAGTTACACTGTTGATATTGATACATTGATAAATAAAGTAGGTGAGCCAAATAACGCCACCTTAAGAGCCTATCTGATGTAGCTAGTGAACCATGGTAGTTAGAATTCTAAAACAGCTTGTGTGAAAACGTTGCTTAAGTGCCCTATATAGCAGCAGTGTGATATAAAGTTTGGTGTACAGCGAGGGCGGGGAAAACATTAGGAAAAATATCGTTACATGGTCGCGTAATCGTGACATAGGTTCCTAATAACGCCACCCTCTTCGTTGAATGGAAACTTGTCCACATATTTTGCATTAACCTACAGATAAGGTCCCTTGTAAACGAAAGCGACGAAGACAAGAACAATGTTCAGGCACTTCGCTAAGTACAAATAGGCCTATATATACACCACACTTTCAGTGTGAAATTCATGAACCCACCTGAATTAACAACGACCTTCTTTGTCGAGACCACAGCTCTAAGTGTGTGTCATGGCAGCTCTCCTCTGATCACTAGCGCAGTTAGTTTCTGGCAGTACTGCTAGAGGGCATCTGCCTATATATTTGTACTTCTGAATTCCTGCCACCTGTCATGGTTTACAAAACACCCCGGAGTGGGGGTCTATGTGGCGTTATTTGACTCAACCACCTTATATCAACTTTATATTTGCAAATTGATCCTTGGTACTGTATGCCTGAGACAGTCCATAAGATACTGGTGGGACACGAGTAATATAATCTGCTATTTTCATAATTAGAATGTCTTCAGAAGAAGCACAAGAGGTAAGACACAAGCGTATAAATATACAGAGAAAGATATGCTCGAAAGTATTCACAAAAAGGAACCTTGCAAGACATTCTTAATCTCACGCTATAAAGTTCAGATTCCTTAATGTCCTCTATTTCACCATTACCAATGAAACCAAGACAGTTTTAAGAACAAGATGTGAGAAGCTTTTTGAAATCACCAGAAATATTAAGTGACTAATATAAAGAGAAAGAGGAAGATGGTGATGATGATGATGATAGTAGTAGTAGTAGAAGAAGATGATGAAGCAACTAAGAACTAGAGAGTCTCGCTCTCGGAAGTCGCCATCTTGCTTGTTGTGTAATACGTGCTGTGTAAATAAAGCTTCCAAATCACTGTTTGCAAGCTCCTACCGTGGTTCAGTGGATATAGAGCTTCGGCTTGGAAGAAAAAAGTAAAATGCCCGGGTTCGAATCCTGGTCGGTGTAAAATTTTTCGTCTTTTCTTTCAAAATACATTTCTATGTGCTCATATCCATCATTAATAAGAGTTTTCCTTATTTTTTCGTAGATTAGTTTAGATTAGTAACCATGGGTTAGGTTAGGTCACGTCAGGCTCGGTTATGTCCCTTTACACATCCAGTTCACAAATTCAGATCGCGAGACGCTCATGCTAAGAAGGGCAGATGGTATTAAACATATTTAATTATTAGGTCAGGAAAAGTATACGATGGTTAAGTCATAAGTCATGGCAACTATTTTTTTTTTTCTTTCGAATGGGGGATAACAGGACAGATCGAAGATACACGTTGGAAACCGTATGGCATGTACTGTCAAGTGGTCCCATGAGATGGTGTATGTGAATAGAGTTGCATGTCTGAGCACGCCCTGAAGTTCAGTAGGTGAGCGACAGTGGTCCGGAATGGAGGTCACAAAGAGTGAACAACGTGAGTATATGAAAGCATCATTTCTCTGTGGCAAGAATGCCACACAGAGTTACGGGAAGCACTAGGTGAGCATGTCCTACCCTATCGAACAGTGTCGAGGTGGATAGCGGCGAACAGGACACCCACTGCGCGGCAGATCGGCAGTAGAAACTTTGGCCCGTTTGAAAGACGCTATCCACATCGCCACTGCTCGATAGGGTAGGGCACGCGCACCTAGTGCTTCCCGTAACTCTGTGTGGCATTCCCGTGCATTTTTGCCGTGGAGAAATGCAACTTTCACATACGCACGTTGTTCACGCTTCGTGGCCTTAATTTCCGGACCTCTGTCGCTCACCTTCTAAATTTCGGGGCGTGCTCAGACATGCAGATCTTCTCACATACAGCATCTGGTGGGACCACTCGACAGTACACGCCATAAGGTTTCCAACGTATATCTTCGATCTGTCCTGTTATCCCTATTTGAATGAAAGAAAAATAGTTGCCGTGACTTATGACTTATCCCCCGTAGTATTGAAAAGTACTTGGCGTAGATATTTTGACCTAAAATACCTTTTTCAATTATACTTTCAGTGAAATCTTTTGTAGAAATTTGATCGTTGGTTGTGCAGTACCAACAGAATGACGTAAGAGTGCATAAAAGGTCGCCATGATTCAAAGAATACTTTCCTCACTTGAATTTGGATCTGGCCATTCGATGATTAAATTTGTTTCGAGGAGTGGCCTCCGAGATCCCCAGACCTCTACCAGAATTTTTTTTAAATTATATTTTACCTATTTGGGAACATGGAGGCCGTGTTGTAGTACCGTAATTATAAGTTCACAGTGAGAGGTATACATAGATCCGTGCATCTGTTTTCGAAGTAAAGCATGTTCAGGATCTGAATAAACTGTCTTGGAAATAGTAATAATAATAATGTTTTTTACATGTGAAGACCTCTGTCGTGTACTCTCTAATCGTATGCTTACTTTTCCCAACTACAATATTAGTCTTCGTTTGTTAAGGTGACTATTCGTCCCCGATTTTCGGGAACAGTCCCAGAAAAATCACTTACCGATTACTATAAAATGTAAAATAATAAAAAAGACTCAATTCTCAAGAAATATTTCCATAGAGAAAAACACGTCGTAAATTAAGGTAGAGAAAAAGGTACTTCCATATCAGAATTCAGAGCCAAGCAAACAGGAACTTCACAAACACAATAGAAATGCGGCAACGTTTCGCCAAAGGCGTGTTCACACAATAGTAGAGGAGATAGTCTGAGAGAACTGGTGCTAGGGAGCGAGCAGTCATGTTGTCTATATCAGTCTGTAAGTACCTTGTTTTACCATATATATATAGCTCGCTAGCACCAGTCCCCTCTGTCTGTTTCCTCTATTATGTGAACGTGGTTCTGTAGAACGTTGCCGTTTTTCTTGTGTGTTTGTGAACCTCATATATACACTACTTATGTAGCATTTGGACGTCGTCTCGGTCGTTTCTTTTCTCTGGAAATCCAATGAAGTACATTTGTCGTCCATCTTCCATCTGTTCATCTAGCTATGTGACCAGCCCATCTCCACTTCATCTTCTTCGCAGTCTTGACTATATCTTCTACCTTTGTTTGTGCGCGAATCCATGCTTCATCCAGCAGTGGATAGAAAATGACTTAATATGATATATATAATAATAATACACAGCCATATTCAATCCACTACTGGATGAGGCCTCTCCCGGAGGGAGGAGGTGGTCTACTGCTCCGACGCTGACCAGACGTGTTGGGAGAGGATATATATATATATATGGTAAATAAAATGAATTACGTGTCCCCGAAAAGACCCTGGGAAAATGTGTCACTTTATCATTTGTGTTAAAATCTTGAATATAGACCCACTTAAGTCCTAAGATCCCTGTAGCTTGTACCAAATGTAACCATTTACTTGATAATATACACTGGCATGGCCTCGTTTCAAAATAGCTAAAAATTTATGAGCGGGAGAAAAATGACTGTGCCTTAGATATAATTTTCAGGATCATTTGTTTGTGTGTGGCTTGTTAAAGGGAATACTTATTTCAGTGAGAAAACTGATTCTGTTTTCAGAGAAATGAAATTGAATGTCATATGAAGCATTTTTTTTTAATGGTGGTTAGACTGTACACACGACTTAAAGAGTTTGGAGTGTTCGCCTACTCGCTCGCCCGCCTGTGACTGATCATTTTCCCATTAAAGGGAGCGAAGGTGTAGGAAGAATTGAATTGCGAAACATACCAAGTCCACCCGAGTATTTTTTTTTTTTCAGGAGAAACAAGAAACAGTTCAATGACATGGGATGTTATTCTATTCAGCTGAAATTATTTTGTGTTAAAAAAAAAACGTTTTGACTTGGAGTTAGGATGTAATATTATACAAGTGGATAGATCATAGATGCTGACGAACAGAAAAAAGAAAATACGAAAAAGTGGACTTAGGATGTTTTGCAATTCAAGTCTTCTATTCAGAGTGGAAATGAAGTGTGCGGAAGGTGTCTGGCAAAATCTTAACTACAGTGGATTTGTTCAACACAGTCGAGATCAAGGTTGTTACACTTTTCAGTTCTTATTTATTTCACTGCTAGACATATGCACCTGAGGTTTTAGTTCTTTCGCTGAAGGCCCTTTACTCCTTCAATTTTTATTTGTTTTTAATAGCTTAATAGTTTAAAAATTAGCCGTGACGGAGATAAGGTGTTCTATTAGGATGGGTGTAAGCCATAGTTCTGTTACCTCCCGTTCAATGCGCAATTTTTGTGGAAATAAAATATACCATAGTCTTTTCTTAAAATTGAGGTTAAAGCTTTATTTTATGACCTTTCAGTATCTTTCGGATACATATTATTAAATCCTACACTTTAATCTGTCCGAAAAAAACAACAACTAGGAAGTAAGTGACCATGGCATTTTTCAAAGTATGATTACAATCCCGACATTTTCCTTGTGTCAGAGAAACGAGGCAGTGGGTTGGGTGGGCGTTCTGTGTAAGAATGCATAATACTGACTCACCTCGCCCGATTGCTGCTTACGAACGGCACTAGGAAAAGGTACAGAATCAAACAGTGCTCACGGTGCGGCTGGTATCTTGACCAAGGCTGCTGGTTTTATACCATTCCTTCAGGGAACGGAAGGAAGCAATAAACAAAGATGAATGTAACCTATACATAGAACACAAAAGTAATTTTTTATTGATCAAGGAAGACTACAGAACCCCTTTGCAAACCGTTCTGCCACAATAAAAATATAATATTAAATATCTTGACTCCAGTGCCAAGTCAATATGCATGAAGTCACAACATACAATGAAATGCGTTGAAATATTTGCATCAGTTGACACATAAGTATTCGTTACAAGATGCAGCAACTTATCAACAATCGAACCACATAAAAAAGCTTTCGTAAATGTGAATAATGAACATACACAACGAAGCATATGAAACTAACACTAAAAAAAAAATAATGAATATAAAACAAAGGTGTACAATTTGAGGTGTGTAGACGTGACATTGAAATCGATACATTGTGTTGGTTTATATGCGTAACATGTTACATTTAATCATTAACAGAGAAAATTAAGGAAGTGAAAAAAAAAAAGATGTGTGCAGAGCGGGCATATTAGATGGGACTTTCCGGTGAAAACTTGGCACTTGAACCAATTTTTTAAAAATATTTTGATTCAATCTTTATTTGAATTTCTTTTTGCATTACATTGTAAATTGTACAATGACTGTACTTGATTCTCAACGATATAATTTGTTACAATATAATTAATTTTAAGAAATGTCAAAAATGTTAATCCAATATCAAGAGCGTTTTATCAAAATAAATATAAAATAAAAATTTTTGACGTTCTTAATCTAAATTAAGATTTTTTGCCATGTGCAATAGATAGAAATTCATAGATTTTCTTCCTATGTTTATAATATAATACAATTTCACATTTCAACTGTGTTTTGTTTAGTTCTTAAATATTCTATGTAACAACGCGACCATCATCTGACCAACAATGAAATCTGAAATTGTGGATTCAACTTTTGAATCCACTTGAACTATTATCACATCACATTCACTAATTCTATGTAGTGCCGTATCAAATTTATTACATTTGATACATTTATAAAGGCTAAACCTACATTGATTACGTTTACCTAACGTATCTGTAATTCCTGGTATATAATGATACCAGCATGTTTTTGTTTTATGTTATCCTTTCGGTGGACATTTTTTAGGATCAATGTTCATGAATACTCTTATTCTTAAATGTGTATCTTGTTATTATCCAGTCTTTGACAATGATATATATAGTGGTATAAGTAGTCATGTATACGATCTTAAAGTCATAGATATGATATTAAGTAGAAAGTGAATCTTACAGCATTAAAAATAAAACGATTTCAATTACATCATCATCATCCTCTTCCTACGCTTGTATCATGCAGTGAATATACAGCTTTAGCTTTCGTATTGACTAAATGAAACAAAATTGCCCAACACTTACATCATATTACACACTTGAAAGTAAATAATTAGTATGTTACTCTTGATTTTAAACATCATTGTCTTAATTTTGACCTTTACATTATTACTTGCAATTTATTAACGAATATGTCCAGATTATGTTAAAAGCATGTAATCAAAATTAACATCGAGATATGTTCATAGAATTCTAATTCAATCAACTTCAATATTGAAAATATTTTCAAATTTACCTTTGTTTCATTCATAATACTAACATTTGTGACTTTGTTTCCTTATTTCGCACCGTCTTAATCTTTATTTTGTTGAACTACTTAAAAAAAAATTTTTATTTTTTTTTATACACCTTGATAAAAATTAACGTTACATCATCGGCATACCCATGTACTGTCAACGTAAGTTCAATCAAGTCAAAATATTCTTGTATAGTTCTGTAGGTTTTTACAGCAATGTCTGATATCCATTCATTAATAATTAATCAAGTAGAAGCATTATATAAACATCTAATTTAGTTTATAATTTAGTCATAAATCTCCAGACATTCTAATACTTTCCACAAATATTGAATTTTTCGTGATCAAATGCACTCTGAAAATCTAAATTAAATGTAGTCTATATAATTAATTATTATTATAAATTAATTAATTAATCTAAATTAATTATAGTCTATATAATTAATTATTATTATAAATTAATTAATTAATCTAAAATAATTATAGTCTATATAATTAATTATTATTATAAATTAATTAATCTAAATTAACTATAGTATATATAATTAATTATTATTATAAATTAATTATTTTCTACTCTTATTACATGTCGTACGTCAATAGAATCCCTTATATATGATTTATTGTTGAATACTACGAGATCTCTCTCTGTGACATATTGCAAATTGAAAGTACTATGTTGCTATATGAGACAAACATCTTGTAATTCGCATTTGAACTCATAAGAGTGAGTTGTTACCGCCCATACGATTCATTTTATCTTATCTTATCAGAAGAGTGAGTCTGTCACTCTGTATGGATTAATCTTTTTTTTTTATGACAGAAGTCCTAAAATTGGATTTGGTATTTGAAGATGAAAATCGCCGTAGTGCCATAAACTTACACTTTCATTGATGACGTTATATCACTATTTTCTTTTTACATAAAATCGAATGCTGATTCCATTTTCTCCATTAAAAAAATATCACAAAGGTTGCTCGTTTAACTTCAGTCGTTTGTCCTTTAATTTCTCCTAAAGAAATGCAACTAAAATCAAACCAACGTTCAAATGGGGAGGAGCATCTTTGGTGATCAACAACAACAGACAGTTTTCTAGTGATGATGATTATTGGTGTTCTGGCCCAAAGCAGGTAATGACCTGAAGGGTCCCTAGACAAAGTGATCTAATAGTGGTTTGTCATTGACTTCCATTGGGTGGGGATAACGTCCTAAGGACTGGATCTACAGTTTTAGGTCCATTCCAAACGCTTCGCTCAATGTGTTCCCTGGGAATCGAACGCAGTCGAGCGTGATTCCTCCTTAATTAAAGTGACGAGCGTAATCACTTATCCATCAGGGACAGTGGACGAATGTTAAAATTGAAATGATGGTTGAAATAGCGATGGTATCATAAATTATGTTAATATTGTAATAGTTATTTACTTCCTGTTATTATGTACTTTCGTATTGCAAGTAAAATGTCTCTTATTGCAATATTGAATGTAGTATCTGCATTTGGAATCATTTGAACAAAGCTATAGAGTAGATATGCAGAAGGTCAGGTCGGGGAGTTTCTACTCATATAGTTCGTGCATTTTCCATCGTTTCACGGCGTGTTGAAAGAGTGGACACAAACACCTCGTGCGGCACGTAGGCAAGGTCCAATCCAAGTGCAATATCCACAGAAATTCTAGTAGTTCTCGAACGTTTACAGTACAGTCTGCAGTGCTCAAAAGGACTAGCAGACGACGTTTAAATAAGGGCGGACTACATCCATGACAACTTGTGTGACAGTTGTCTTTGGCACCAAAGCATCACCCGACGTCTTTTGTGGCACACCAAACGTCGAGAATGCATTCGTCGCATTGTCTTCTCAGGCAATGTTCTATTTGATATGGATTACGAAGGGGGTATCCTAAAACTAGTGGTTGCTGGTAAGTTTCAACATACTTCTTATTTGGATAGGAATACAAAGATTTTATCCCTGGTTGGGATTATATTCGGAATCAACAACTGGGGATGAATTCCTCAGGTATCAGGCAAATTGAACACTGTTCTCAGGTTTGTCACTTTTCAATCTGGTTATGCACGGTGGCCGTATCAGATGATTGCACTACAGATGGCATTCATGAGCTCCATACATAGGTTCCACCAAAGCTGGAGTTGTGGTTTGGGCTGTGATCAATTATGGCTCTTTGTGCATGACACAATGATAAGCCAGCGATATATCAGATATATTCTAGGGGGGGCATTTTCTACCTCTTCTGCTTTGTAATTCAAGTTCCACTTTGCAGGGCGATAAAGCGTGTCCACATATAATAGGTGTCGTTCAACAAGCTGTAAAAGCATTGCTACCGTACCTGAGCCTTGAAGGTTGCTAGAGTTGTCTCCACTAGAGTATATTTTGAATCATACGACAACGCTAATGATGAGCACGGGTACTTTAAATGACCTCCCGATTTGTCGGGTGGAAATTTATTTTGCCGGTAAAGCTGGTCAATCCAAGTATGAAAATTTGTGTTGAACGTCATTGATATATCTTATTACAAACTACACTGTCGGTTGGCACTGTTATTATAAAGCTTAAATGACTACTTATTGGATGTTGCAATTTTTCTGTTGCAATGTATGGTGATAGTATAATGGTGATATGATGAGGATATGACCGTGATATGGTTATATTTAAGAATAGAACCATAACTATGATTGGAATATGATGATATAAGGATAATATCATAATGATGTGATGATGATAATATTCAATGATATGAGGGAGTTAAGGTCGCAGATTTCGGATCGGCGCTGGGGAGACGCTCGGGTTTGAGTCTTGCTGCCACCCATCCTGACTGAAGTTTTCCAGGATTTTCCTATGTTTCACTAGACAAACTCTGGGTTGGTATCTTGTCAAAGGCGTTTCCTTAACATTGTCACCTTCTCATTCTTTCCCCGGAAGGTCGCATGACAAGGAACGTCATTCCTGAAAATTGTGACGGGCTTAGGCCTTAGGTGCCAGTAAGACGCTCTGAAATGTGAATTACAATTGAAAGACATAAAAAGTATGAAGTAATATGATAATATGAGATGACTCAATGGTAATATTGAAATGATATGATGGTAGAATGATAATGTTTTGATGATGGTATATGATGATAAAGATATTTGTTTATTGAACACAACAGGTTAATAGTCTAATTGTGGTGTTCAACATACACATATGACATTTTCTACATACACATATAGGTGTAATATACATATTTGGAGCTGCATGGTAACATATTCTTCATAAAATAATCATTATTTTATACAAGAATGGAATTCTTTCATATTATGTCAAATATATCAATCTCAGGACATTCTTTAAGTATACAATTATATAATGAGCACATTCTCCTAATAGGCGATATGTCCATTGCTTTAGTTCTTTGGGCCGAAAGGTGGAAGACAGCATTACGCGGTCGAGTTACCCTATGCGGTACATACAGCTCTAATTCAGATAATAAGCTTTCTGAGTCGATTTTACTGTGTAAGAGTTTGTGTAGTTTTCAAGAGATTGTAACCTGTACTTATTTACCAGGTCTAAGTACTTTTCAAATTTAGGATATATTCCAGTTTCTTTGTATGTCAAAAATCGTACAAATTTAGACTGTATAATTTCAATTTGCCGAGAGTTCTTCTGTGTATTAGGATCCCATATTATTGCTGCGTATTCTAACTTTGACCTAACATACGCTGTATATAAAGTTTTTAAGACATCAATATTCGAGAAATCGCTAGTTAACCTCATTACAAATCCGAGGTTCCTGTAAGCTTCGCTAACAAGGCTATTTATGTGCATGTCGAATGACAGGTTAGATTTAATGGTTACACCAAAATCAGTAATAGAATCTACTCGAACTAGTGGAGAGTCATTAACTTTGTATTCGAATTTCAAATAGTTTGTTTTTTAATGTGTACTCCGATAAGGCACAATATAGGAATTTAGAAAAGAGGTAAAAAGTTAAGATTTACGAAGTTTATTATACGCTACAGACAATCGCTTTGAAATGGACGATTATTCATGAACAAACATCTGTGTAGAACTTATGTCTAAAGTTACCTCTCCTTGAGATTGGCCTACTTTGTAAACCTTCTTGTGGAGAAATTAAAGCAAGCAGTTGCAGTTTTATAGAACAGGTCATGTAACCGTATATATGAATCCGCACATAGGACTGGAGTAATGTATGTTGTGCATATTCGAAGTACTGATTCCCCTCAAGTGAATCTATGCAGTCTTAATATCCCAGAAACTATATATACTTATAGCTTATTGCCTCTCGACTAGAAGCAACTCCATCAGAAGCAGAGACGCGACAACTTCACATATTTAAGTGGTAAGTCGAACCTAATTGCCAATCAATGTGGAAGAAGGTGATGATGATGATGATGACAGACAGCTTCATGTAGATTTGAGAAACTTACTTTTGACTTTGTGCTCAGCAAGCTAACATCGCTAAAATCTTGTCTCCGCTTGCCAAGTGTAATCTCACTATTTGGTGTGGACTTTGAAACTGTAAATAAGAATTAAGCTTGTGGTGAGTCAACGATTAGTTTCACAATTTGAATTTTATTTAAGACCTTTAGGTAACTTTGGCTCAGGCCAAATGGATGATGATGGATGAAATGGTGGAATTGAGAAAGTTGCAGGAAATGGGAGAACCCCTAGAAAATCCACGCACACGGTGTTTGTTTACCACAAAGCTCACTTGGCAAGAGCCGGTATTGAACCACCACGTCCCCTGAAAGTACAATATATAAATCTGCATTTGAAAACAGAGCAATTTTCTTTCCTACCATCCATTTAATTAAGGTTATTTCTACAGATTATGTTTTATCTCAAATTCATGTAAGATATTTTGCATGTTGTGAATTATCAAGTTAATTTTGTCTTCCACCTGAAGTTGGAGGATTTATTCTGGAATTTTTCATATCTTAGAGTAAAGCCCTAACCTCTCGCATTTGTACGCAATGCTCATATTTATCTAGATCCATAATTCATAAGACAATATAATTAATTTTTAATTTGACGATTTCATGATTTAGAATGTTCTTTATATAGTATTATGATAGTATGATTGGTTTATATGATGGTATATTCCGATATATTGATATTATGATAGTAGGAATCCTGCTTCCCCTCTTTACAATCTGACACTACACTATTTCTCTGCAAGTGGTGTGGCGTTGCGAAGTGATGAATTATGTCATTATCGTATAAAGATTGTGTAGCCTGTTGACTTCCTGTAAAACTACAAAAAATAAAAAAAATATTTTTCAATCTTCTTGAATTGTTAAAGAATTCTTTCAAAATATTACAAAATATTTAAAGATACCTTCAAAATATTTTATTTTGTCCCTTCACTATGATACTTTTAACATATTTTTTAAAACTATTTTAAAATCTTTGAAAGATAGTATTCATTCTTTCAGGATGAATA
>JAGDQP010036697.1:0-18942 GCA_022664845.1 Lepisma saccharinum | reverse complement strand
AGTTGAAGGAAAATATATAATTTTTATCCAAGTAAAGTTTGGTCAACTTTGCGAAATTATTTCTCCTTTCTGTAGCTTTATTCTGCTTCTTCTTAACCCAGTCCAAAGTATGTTGTAACAGATATTTTAATGCCATGTCTTCAGAGCGTAGACCAGCTCTTAACACGCAACATTTCGTTGTTCGCATGTGTGTGTGGCAAAATTTATTGTTTTGAAGATTTGATGTACTAACTGTGCATATATATTAGATAGCCTGACTGACTTAAAAGTTGTATGAAAAGATAAGGACGCCCATGAAGCAAATCCTTTTGTCAACAGACGAAGTGTGTACATGTGAAACTGGGTAAGATCAAGTTCTTGCACATTCGCTCGTTAAAGCTTCATTTGCTTTAAAAGTCAGTTCTTTGCAGAGAAAAAGTGACTGTCGATTTTGACAGTAACTTTCTCTGTTCGTTTCACAAGGAAGTACAAAGTAGTAGTATTTATGAGATCTGTGGTATTATAACTCATTCAGGGTATCATCCTGCTTTTAACCCGGCTGGATAAAAGCATAGAAATTTCTTCATTAAGATAGCTAGTCCGGTATTGTAACCCAGCATCTTGCGACTATGATACGAGAGACCTCTTTTGCTTGTATAATACATAGTGCATTCCATTCATCACTGGTGAAGGGACCAAGTGGCCGTAGCTCAGTGGTAGAGCGTTCGTTTAGCATTCGGGAGGCCGTGGGTTCAATCCTAGTGGGCGACTATCCTGACGGATGTTTTTCCAGGATTTTTAATCTGTCACACCAAGTAAAATGTCAGAATAGTACCTTCAAATTAGCCTCTGGCCGACACCTTCCCGCATCCTTTCCCCTCCCCTATCCTGGCCTATCTTTAGATGCTGCAAGCATATATAATTTCAATTCAATTTCAACTAGGGGAGGAAATTAATTTCCAATACGATAGATTGATTTTGTTTTAATTTCTATTTACATCCCATCGAGCACGCAATTATAAGAATTGGAATACTGTTAACGTGGAAAGCGCACCGTGTCTTGAGTTTTATCTAAAGCATAGTACTGGTTCCAGGTGTTGCCTCTCAGCCCAAAAGTTGTCTCCAGACTTCATTCTATTCTACGTCCACTGCCTAAATAAGAGGACGTATTAAGAAGCTCCACTAAATACGAAATTGTTACATGACTGAATTAGCAACGGGGAAAATTTTCAATCGTAATGATTGGAAGAAAGCCTTGCACCCGCGCTCCTCCCCAATCTGATTCCAAGTCCGCAAAGTTAACTAATACACTACGAGGCCCGGGTAAGGCAGCAGTACTAGCTGGTTCGTATTACAGAAATTTTTACTATATGAAGTTAAAAGATCTAGGCAAATAAGCATCAAATTCTATGCTTCAATGTTTCAATGGATTCCAAGTTTATGGTACATTTATATGCTGGTACAAAGTTAAAACTGGGTCACGTTTGGTGACCCGGCCTGACCCAGACCTAGGCGCCACGGTGACTCGGTACGAAGCTTGACCCGATTAACCCGGTCTTGACTTGAATGATGCTACTGACTCGGTAACCTGGTCTTGATAATCTAAGATACAATTAATTGTATACCCGGTAAACCTGGTCTTGACCCAAATGAATAAACTAAATTTGTGATCCAACCACCCGGAGATCGAATGTTAACCCAATTGACCCAGTGAGCCAATCTTGACCCGACAACCCTATCTTGATTCGGTATGATCCGTCTTATTCCTGTGGTTTCAATCAAGCAATATTTTCACTTGTAAGGTTCACGCATTCTTTCAGAATTCCTTTCCGAGTGGAGTGTTATCTGTATACCTCTGGGGTCATTTCTGTTATTTCGGGCGATATAAGACTTTTTCCGTATATTTTACTGTTGTTAGGAACTTTTTGGTGTCTTATTCGTGGTGCTCTGGAGGTTAAAACTCCCGTTCCAGATCAATCCTGAAAGAAACACTGTTCAAACGCTGAAAGAAATAAGGAATGAATTAATACTTCCTGCTTTGCGCCCCGGGTCACTCGTTCCCAGGTATAGACCCGGTCCAAAACTTCACCCGAATGATCTTGTGACCAGTTTCAGCACTGTCAAGGTGTAAACAGATCAAACTTATATTTCCAATCACATTGGAGTTTTACTCGAATCTTCTTCTTCTTCTTTCTCTCCGTCTTTTTCCACATACGTGGGATCGACGTTTCTGTTGAGTCTTCTCCACAAAACCTGTCCTGAACTTCTTCCCCTGACAGGCCTTTCTCCCCGAGATCCTTCTTAACCCTATGCATCCATCTCCTCCTTGGCCTCCCTCTACCTTTCTTGCCATCCACTTCCATTGCCATCATTCTTCTGACTACATAAGTATTGGTTCTCCTCATTACATGTCCATACCACTGCAGTGTTCTTTCTCGTATCTTCTTAGATATCCCTACAACTTTGGTTGTACCTCTTACTCTCTTCTCACTCTGTCTCTTCATGTTATCCCACACATCCAGCGTAGCATTCTCATTTCGGTGACATCTAATCTCTTGTGCTTTCTTTATTTCTGTACATGTTTCTGCTCCGTTCATCATTGCTGGTCTAACCACTGTTTTGTAAATTCATCCCTTTATTCTTCAACGTGATTCTGCGGTCGCAGAGAACGCCACTTACTTTCTTCCAATTTCGCCATCCCTCTTGCATTCTGTGTGTTATTTCAGAGTCCAAATCGCCATTCCCAGTAACAGTTGAACCTAAATATTTAAAACTTTTCACTTTATTCAATCGTCCTTCCTGCTGCAGCATCACTTCTCCATTTCCTTCTCCGTTTATCTCAAGATACTCAGTTTTTTTTTCTACAATATAATCGGCACAGTACAATATAATCGGCAAACATCATACCAAGGGAGCTTCATCTCTCACATCCTGAGTTATAACGTCTATGACTACGTTGAAGAGGTACGGGCTTAAGGCTGAACCCTGGTGTAATCCAACCATAACAGAGATTTGAGTTGTCAATCATACATTACTTCTTACCAGAGTTCCTCTTGTATACATATCTTGGATTATCCTTACATATTTCTCTGGCACTCTTTTCTCCCTCAAGCATCTCCATACTTCCTGACGTGGTACTCTGTCGTAGCCCTTCTCCAAATCAATAAAGACCATATTCAATATCTTTTGCTTTTCCTAATGCTTTTCCATAGTTTGTCTTAATATAAAAATTGCATCAGTTGTACTTTTTCCTGGCATAAATCCAAATTGTTCTTCTCCTATTGATGTTTCTTCTCGTAATCTTTCTTCTATAATTTTCTCCCAAATCTTCATCATGTGTGACATAATAACAAAAAAATGGCGGGAAAATAGTCTTGTTTGCCTTGAAATAAGCTGTGAAATGTAAAACTGATGAATGTTTTTACATGAAGGGCTTTATTGTATGTAAATTAGGGAGAGATGCCAAGAGTCACCGTCTCATGGATTTGTCGCCTCTGAAGTTTGCACAACGTCGTTTCCTCCCCCCCTGCTCTCGTGGAATTTTGAACTGATAATGGAACATGCGTGACAGAGGCGCCCGTCTGGCGATTACGAGAAATACCTATCACGTGATGCATTTACGTCACAACTTTTGGTGCGAGTGCTTGAGAAGGGAATGTTCTCTCATTTTTTATTGTTATTTTTCTTAGTTAAAGGAAAGAAAGAAAATATTTGGCGGAAGAAATAGAAAGGGAGAGGAGCTCATCTAAAGACCAGCAGTGGGCGCAGAGACCACGAAGTATTACAATGGAGTCGATATGAAAGACCCTCGTGTGGGTAGTAACATTTTAAAATCTGTTATGCTTTGCTGCTGGTTAACCTTTTATGCGCGGTACTTTCCTCTCTCTCTCTCTCGGTCTGTATTTGAGATAATAAGTACAAAAAAAATATTTTTGACCTTTATTATTATTATTATGGAACCCATCTTCCACCCCTGACTCTAAGCTGTATTTGCACAGATTGGATTGGGTGCCGTATAGGAGATATCTCACGGACATCTTTTCCAATTTGGGGCAGGCTTCCCGGGGAAGATTTTCAGTTCAGTTCTTGCATTCTAAGAATCTTCCTCTTTTTAACCTGATTGTTTAAGGGGTGGTTGTGCGGAATCTTTTAACTTGGCATCAGCATGTTATCCAGGCTGTATTTGCTCTTTTTGGGGGCGCTATTTTATTTTTTATTTTTCCAGATTTTTTTTTACAAAAAATAAACAAATATGAGACATCACATGGAAAATCACATCTATCCATTCATACATACATAGACTTGAGCATTGTTTTGTGGTTGATATAGTTTAGTTGTGGATCCTAGGAGTTGTTTCATGTCTCAGCTCGACTTGCCTCAACGCTGGAAGGGCTGAATCATCTATGCAGACTACTGATGTACCACTTTTCTCGATCCATCTTCTGTCACCTTCCTTCAGCTCATTTGATCATACACTCACACTAACTCTACACAACACAGCATCACTACAGTAACTCAAGGAGAAATCTTTTTTCTTCTAATTGAGCAACCCGAATTTGGATAACTCAATTTTGGTAATTTTTCCTAATGTTTCCATTCTTGTTTTCGTTTGATTTATGTGCATTTACTTACGACTCGAGAAAGTACGAAATACCCATCACTACAAAGTTAAGAGCAAATAACAATTAAAGAGAGAAAGAAAGAATGTCTACTTCGCAAGAATTCTTGGAAAGCGAACTTGCTGGAGTTTCAGCAGTTAAGAAAGATCCCCAAAACTAAGAATCCACACAGTCAGGAGTTTACTTGCACCGTAGTTCATTGTTGTGGTTTTGTGCTAAAAAAAATGGTGTTGCACGTTTCGGTACGATTTTGTACGAGAAAAACTGGCGTTTATTAGTCTTTTTTACGGCGCCGCTTCGCATTTTTATGTAAAAGGGTTGATCTCAACATCACCCTTATATATATGTCAAGTATTGAATTCATATTTCGGTCGTCTTCTGACAATATATCATTTATCTTGTGTCACGGATCTTTAAGCTGAGAACACCAAAAATAATGTTCTGTAGTTGATTTACAGTTGATCCGTAGTTGATTTGGCGACAATACCAGTTGTCGATATAATTGTGGATTGTATACGTAGTGACTTGAGTTTTCACATTTGTTTGAATTCGGAGCTCAGTTAAAAAAAATGTTTATCTGCGTATGTTGTTTGTAGGTTATGGTTTAGAGGAATTACGGTCTGAGATGAGAACCTCTTTGTTCTGTGAAGGAGGCAATCTAGCCTGTTGACTTTGATTGTTTTGTCTTTATTTGACATTATTATTATTAGTTAGTGCTGTTACAATTCATTTTATCTTATTATTATTGTTATAATTAGTAGTAGTAGTAGTAGTAGTATCAGTAGTAATAGTAGTATTCTACACACATGGACAGGTAATTAAGGTTACTGTAAAACGACGACCTTCTACAATAGATGGCACCAGGTCTTACTATATCTCTAATTTATTGTTTTGCCTTGCACGTCATTTTAATATTACCTACAAACTAAAAAATAGAGATAATAGACTTTCAAAGAAGATAGTTCATAATCATGTCCAACATCTAGTTTTGAAAACACCTGATCGTTCCGCAACCAACAATACTCTAGTGTATTGTGGCGTGGCTTGCCATTCAAGGATACATTTAAAAGCACAAATTAGTCAATAGTAAGGGTTGACCGATGGCAATGTACTGACGTGCGTGAATTCTTTTAAATTGAGAAAACTAACCTAATGAAAAGGACCTGCCAGCTGTATAGACACCAGACTTAGAGCGGCCGAATAAATCAAGGTCACTGGACTGAAATTTAAAGTTATCTTTTTCTCTAGCTGCTTTGGTGTTAATTTCATTGCAGATAGTTCGATAGACGGGCAAAGTACACTTAAAATATTGGATAAAAAAATTTGATAGGATCTGCTAAAAATAAAAAAAAAAATATGTGATTGAAGTAAACTTGCGTTTTAAAATTCACTAAAAGGCAAAAAATAATTTTGTAGTTTATGGGCTAGACAGCTTGAGCTAAACTGTGTTCGTGAAGAAAAATAAACATCATATTCTTCTTTAACATACTAACAATCAGATTTTAAAATAATAAATCATGAAATTTTGGATAGTGGAAAGAGCTTGAAGTTTGTTTTACATATTTAAGTTTTTCTCTTTAAGAGTCATGACTAAGACAAATTTCATGGTAAAATTTGAACCATCAAGCTCTGGAGTCTAAAATTACATCTGCTTTGGTTCAGCTACTGAAAATGTGTCTTGATTTTTGGATGTTTTTAAATTATGGCAACAACTTCCGAGATGCCACCACTAGTGACTAGGTTCTCCACCACTCTGTTTCCTTATAACGAGTCTGAAATTTCTATCTGGATGTATGAAAACATGTCCTTTTAGTGGAAAATCCAATGCATATCTTCTTTACCTTATTCATTCAACAGAGAGCCGTCAAAGGGCACAAAGTCAATTTATTTTGTCCTGTTGTCTTCTCGGTAAAGTTATAAAGAGTTTCAACATAAGGTTTGATTTTTTTTTTTTTGTAGTTTTCCTTCCGCTAATTAAGGATTTCTCCTGTCCGTTTCAAATTGCATCTGTTACCAAGAACGAGAGTAGGAAGAAACTCAAAACCAAAATAATTGTGTCGCCATGTTCTAAGAACCTTAATTAACTACAGCTTTTGCTAAGGAAACAGCACGCAGCAAGTGACGCAGGAGGCAGTTTCATTGAAGAAATATATCGAATAAAACGCTTTCGCTGCCTGCTAAGAATGATAAACCATGTTTTTGGTTTTAAGTGTCCAACAATATAATAATGTAATTTAAAAATTATAAATGTCTACTTTATTTTACTGTGTCGAATGCTCCTTTCAAAATATTTTATTTTTGGTGTTCACTACAATCACGATTTCTTTTTATTCCTCCCACACAACAGCAATTCAATCAATTTTAGTTTCAAAACAAAAAGATGTAAAAGCTTTCTTTCTTAACGAAACCAAACAAATACAGAAAATCGAAATATATTTCTAATAAGTAGGACGGGGATTTTTATGCCTTAAAAACAGCAAAAATGTGCAAAATAAAATTTTCATGTATGACCTAAAAGTTCCATAATTATATGAAAATATTCCCTAACAAACTTAAAAGATTTTACAAGTTGTAATTTACTTTGAAGAAGTAAAATAATAAAATGACTGCCAGAAGACAAGATAGAGAAATTTATTAAAGAATTCCAAGTAACGTTAAATGTTATTGAAATTAGGCAATGCTAGGATATTTTCACACTTGAGGGCCAAGTCCATTTCGTATATCCCACAACATAGGGGAGGAAGGAAATTTCAGTTTTCGCAGAAAACAGTGAATAAACACGCTTCTAATAAATTCAGAGGAAGAAAGTAAATTAACTTTGGATATATTAAGTGTATAGAAAGTTTTAAAAAGTAAAACTATGTTCAATATGACCGAAAATTCATTGAAATATGCTCTCTCAGGATAAAATTGTCAAATATGCTCTAACAAAGTACCTTTATTTAATCAGATCCTTCACGAAATGAATTTATATAAACTTTAGCAACTCATCAGTCTTATGGGAAGAAATATGCTAAATCATGTAAATCCTAGCTATACTTATAAGTTCATGAAACACTTTTTGTATGAATCTTGTATCTAAATACTAATATGCTCATTGTTCATGCAAAAAGTGTTTAGAATTAAATCACTAAGTTATGTGGAATTTTGTACAGCAAGAATGAGGTATTCGTGTTGAGAGGTACAGTAACCGTAAATAATTGAAGTACACGTGCTCAAGCAAATGGATGAAAGGGAGCTGCAATATCCTTTCATCCGCTCCCTACTTGCTTCATCTGCGAATTTTAATCTGAGTTTGAATATGTAAGGCAGAAAGGACTTTGACTTTCCATTAAAATATTATTTTATAGTTGTAAACATGTTATTCCTAAAAAAAAAAGTATAAAATTAATATTTATCAAACGTATACAAAAAGTTTAAGAGTTTTATCTAATTTGTCTCAATTGACACTTAATTTAAAAGGAAGAAGCTTATAACCAGCAAAATTATTTGAAGGTTTTTAAAATCCGACCAACCTCTTCTTTGAAGGGGTCATCAATCAATAAGGATCAGGAAGCTACTATTTCAAAGAATGATTTATATAATACGTGGTTTTATATGTCTCCAAGGAATAATAAGAACGTTTTACTGTTAGTTTATTCCTTAGATATCAGCTCGTACCAACTTTAAATAATAAAGTTCTACTTCTTTATTTTCCCTTTTAAATGTTTATTTTAATGTTTTTCTTGTGTTCATTTCATCCTAGACAGCATTGCTAAGTAACCGACTCATGCTCACAATGAAAAGTGAAGATGGAGGAAAGGTGTCTTTTAAAGAAAATCAAAAATATTTTTTTACATTTAGAGGGGTGATTCCTCTCGTCAGTTGGTGATAAACGTATTGTTATCATAAGGAAGAGTTTTCAAAATTCGGAACTAGGATATTTGGGCTTCTACAGTAGCCTAGGAACTTTTGGTCAAAATTTGAGTGAAGTAATTGCAATATCATTTCTGTTAGTGGTTTCTTAAGCAAAACACCTAAAAAAAAGCGATGGTCAAAAGTCTACCACTCTCCGAAAGTGTGTAGGGCCGCTATGACGATTTTTCAATATGGCCGCCATGCGCTCCTAGTATATAAAATGAATATATATACTAGTTTTCGTAATTTCTTACGTTGAATCCGTAGTGTTCTTATAAACATCCCAAAATGTTTCCAATGAGTTAATAAATGTTTTCTCGGTTGGTATTATAATTTGCACTGAAAAATATCGTGAAGCAGTGTTAATACATTTAATATATAGTAATATTAATCTCACTTAAACTTGACTACTTCTAATCTTTTCGTTCATTTATGTGTACTATTTTCTATTTTTAAAGCAAATTAAAGTTACTTTTGAATACCTATAAAAGAGTTTAATATAAGTAATTTTACAAAAAAAAAATACGTTATAGATGGGAACCATATATTATTAGGTTGACCACATGGAACTATGAGTAGGAAAAAAGGTAAATATTATGATCAGCATATTGTTTCAATCTCTTAAAAATATTTTAGTGAATGTAATTTCCTGTATTATAACCATCTGCTTTATATGAATTAATTAACTAACTAAGTAACTCACTGTGTGTTACGGAGTTTACAGAATTTTTCGTTTTTCGCGAAAGAACATTTTCGATATTTTCCTGCTAAGTGATTTTTTTTAGTATAAATTATATTTCACCTCATATTGCTAGGTTTTATCATGGAATATGACAGCGGTATCCTCAAAAATTTATATTCCTAGATAAATTAGATTTGTTCCAGAAACAAATGGAAACTTTCTTTTTGAGATAACTTGTTTAAATATTACTATAAGAAATAAAGTATTTTATCTTGAGAGGGTGCGCGCCGTATCCCTGGACGCGTCACTGCCTTCCTGACGCCTATGATTTCCAGTTCAGCTCAGAAATAATTATGAAGAAAAGTCAGTAATTTATAATCACTTCTTCCCCTCTACCTGTATATCAATCTCCATCTCCCGAAAAACCTGGAATGGAACAACTACCAGTTCGCATATTTTCGTTTTCTGATAACGAATTCCACCCAGACCCCGTAGTCTAGGCAGTAACGACTTGCGCTTCGAATTGGCAATGGGTAGTTACGTGGGTTCGAATCCCACGACCGACCATTCTGACTAAGATTTTCCAAAGTTTTCCTCTGTTCTACCAGGCGGATGCTAGGATGATACCTTGCCGATTCCTCCCTCATCCTCTACATCCTATATAACCCACCCGGCTTGAGAGCAAAGATGCCAAAAGGCCATAAATAAATTCAAATTGAAAATAACTATATCCATCAAAGTTATGAACACGCCTGGCGGCAACAGGCGTAAAAAGTAGTACTCTGTAAGTAGTACTTGTGAAGTTATGCAAATATAGTCCGTCCGCAAATAAAAATAATTTTAAAAAGTCATAATTAGCAAATATTAAAAGTTTATATTTAATTTGTTCTTGGCATCTAATCCTTCGAATTATGGGTTGAACGTAACACTCACTTCAATCCGTTGATACTTCTTCACATTTCGGTTTTATATTCTTCTGACGATCTCAATTGCTTTTTTTTAAATTTGTCTACCTCTCTGTTCTAATGTTTTTATTTTGAACTCAAATCTCTGACACTGGCTACAATTTTTGACCATCGCACAAAGCCCACAGATGCAGCTAGATTAAAAAAAAAGAAAAGAAAGAAAACTAAGCAGAAAAATGAAGACGTCAGGGTTGCCACTACGTTTTGCAAATTACATATATAGCAAGGGTGCTCAGCAACTATCGTGAACGCCTGGTAACGCTATCATGTTCATTTTTCTTTGTTCGTTTTTCTCTGGAGGGGGGGATTGTTTTATAAATATTAGCTTCGGGCGTAATTTGCATAAATGTACTCATTTGCTTCCATTGTTTATAGAACGCAGCGTTCGTGTGGTTCGAAAGCCGCTTGAGAAACGTCTTTGCATAAAAGCAGCCTTAATAGCCATTTATTTTCATTATGTATAACATTTTGTAAACGAAAAGGTGTTTTTGCTTATTCTGTATTCGATTTACTTCCTCTCCATAATTCCATCTTTATCGGGTCCCATTGTCGTTATTTGTTTACCATAGCATCTATAATTTTGGCTACGAAGGTACCTAGGCACTGTACCTACGTACGAATTTTCATCAAAATCGGACTCTATCACCTGAAGAGTGTTCCTTGTTAGAATCGAGTTTAGTTGTGTATTTCCATTCTACTTCTGTTAATTATTATCTTAATAATTAATAATAGTGTTTGTGTACGTCATTCTTGAGCTCGTTAGATAATATTGAACAACAATGAAGAGACAATAAACACTATTGCAATGTCAAAACTTAAATAAAAATAATATATATTTAATCTTTGAATGAATATTCCAAAACCAGACAGCGAGCTCAAAATGACTTTGCTATATTTCCTTAAGAGACTGAAGAATTAAGTAAATACGGGTATCATTTCTTTCCATCAGTTGAATAAAATAGTGATGTGTGTTACTTTGTGTACATTTTTGTATGTGTAATCAACAATTATCTTTTTGACAGTATTTTAAATAAATGTTAGTTTTGAACCACACCTAAATTTTATTAAAACTACATTTCAAATAAGAACCTTGTTAGGACGTTTGAAGTGGCAAGAAATTATTATGCTTGCCGGCCTCGCCCAAGCGAGGAAGGAGAAAGGGTATATTGAGGGCCCGCATCTTCTCAAATGAATGTGTGTCAACATCACGTAAATCCACAGTTTAATTGCAGCACCAGAAAACCTTTTCGCTTCCTGACAATTCTAACTAGTGACTCCCACTTATCAGTATCTGGTTCTTTTAAACAAATAAGTCACCACCTTCCTCAGCTTCATATTTGGTATGTGTCTATCATTTTGTTATTTATATAATTTCATATCATGCAGTCTTCGCATTTGATGAATATCACGTATCTACAAAAAAAACCTTAGGAGTAAAGGAAAGAGTGACGCGAGAATTCTCCTCACAAAAGAAGTGATATCCATTTTGCAAGTGACTTTCTTTGTGTCACTATGGCGAAAGTGTTTCCTTTGTAATAAAATTAAGACAATTATCCTCCCTTCCGCCATAGTAACACAAAAAAAAAGTCACTCGCAAGTGTTTTTTTGCATATATATTCATTGCGTGAAATCGTGCTAGGTCCGGTTAGTGTTTTGTTTGAGGATTGAAGTACTGATTATGATTATGTTCCAAGATATAGATGTCAGTAAAAATTACATTGCATTTAAGAGAATACGTTTAAATTACAAAAAATATTTATATGCAAACACAATCTTTAAATGCGTACGTATATAGTTAATACATTAATTTGCATTCAAAGCTACTCAATTAAACCTAACTTAACGTAGCCCAAATCATTTGTTTATAGTGTTATTGCAAATTAAGATCGTACAGCTCGATATTATATATTCAACGTCTGGTAGTAAAAGTGTACGGTACACTAAGTAATCGTAGTCTTAGTACACGATAATAATAGTACATTTCTGACTGAACCTAAACTAACCTAATTCAACTCAGTAACATTCATAGTACATATCAATAACAACGATAACATACATCTTGTGTTATAACCTAGCCTAATATCATGCAATCATAACTCTCTCTCTCATTAATAAACAAAAACGTACGAACAAATGAGACACAAAATGTTGCAAGAGAGCAATGATAGTTGTTTCTTCGTTCGGTAATGTGTAATTTAGGTAACAAGTGAACAGATGTGTTTTGTAGCTTCATTTTTTTAGTGATAATTCATTTTGGATGAAATTATTTAAAAAAAGGAATCTAATATTGATATTTAACAGATATTTAGGTTACATTGCATAAAAGTCTTATGTGAAAGCAAAAATTAAACATACCTTAAAGATACAATGAGGGAGTGTACTAGATTTCCGTAAAACTTACGGAAAAGGAATGAATTCCATATATATATATATATATATCGTTTTGGACATTTTATTTTTCACCTCTTATCACCTCCTTCCCCATGCCGATGGGTACTGAACCTGGACTTAAACGACATCAAAAGTGTCACTATTCGTCGCAGCGACCCCGTAAACTATGGATTCGACATAAATATATGGATTTTTCGATTATTTTTATATCACCCCTTCCTTTCCTCCTTTCCTAGGTGTGCTATGGGTATCTTACCCTCAGAGTACTTTTTTCAGATTGTGAGTAATATGTGTACCAAGTTTGGTTGAAATTGCTCCAGGCGTTCTAGAGTTATGTTGGAACACACATACAGAATAGATTAATAGTATCATGGTATAAAAATTCAAAACAGGTAAAAAACATAATAGTTGTTTGGCAATCAACAAAACACTCCACAATTGAAAATAAAATAAAATGTTATTCCTTTTTGTGACACTGTTCTACACAGTTTCGTTTTTATTTCCCTTCTTGTAATCCAAGTAGCTATTACGTTGTCTTCTAACTTGTTCCATTTTTTTTGTTTTCGTAACTCAATTTTCTTTTATTTTCTGTTTCTTTTTCATTCCTTTACTTCCTCGTCCTTTCCACGAAATTTGTAGAAAATTGTAGCTAAGCAACATCCGCCTCAGGTCATTGGTTCCCTTAATTTGCTGCTGTAGTGAATCAGGACTGAGGCTTTCGTAAAGATGTTCTTCCTCTCGAGAGAGCAGTATCTGTACGATGTGGGTTTGTGTGTGTAAGGTTCTCATCAAAGTGAACAGAAATATAAGGCTTGATGAAGGAAGTATTTTTTTATGATTAAACTGTTGTAATATATTACATTCTATGAAATATTATGTTACATTTTTATAAACAAGGGCAGAACTTAAAAATTGTAGTCTCAGTCCTACCAAGTGTATGCGGGTGTGGTATAAACCCTGATCACTGTCTTTTCTATTATTTTCTATATGGAGAACAGGCGAATGAATCCAACCAATGCAAGATCATCCAGTCACAATTCATACTAACAAGAAAGGGTACCCAGGTGTAACACGCTGATTGTGATAAGATTGCACAGACATAGAGAACATCGAAAACGAAGCGACACGTATTTTTTTATATCGGCCAACAACCGCATTGAAAGGGTCAAATAGGGTCATAAACATGGGGTCAAAATGAGATTGTGTGGAATATTGAGAGAACGAGAAGAGATATCGGAAAAGGTTAAATGTACGAAATACTACCCATAGTCGACGCAAGGCAATGAGGTAGGACGCTTCCATGCGAAGAAAGCAGAACATCCGGAAATGGACCAATCACACATTTCCAGATTTCAAACATTGCCACAATGTGCTACGGAAATGAGCAAAGAGGGTGGCAAGGAGCAGAAAGAAAGAAGAAATGAAAACGGAAAATACGTGTTTTTGCTTTGGGTGCATACTTCGCCCGTATGCGAAAAGGACGCAGATTCATCTCAGTGCACGAAGATGGGAGAACACTCAGGAAGGATGCAAACGCCGTGCGTAGAGGCAGCCAGCGAGACAGTACAGCACAGTGGGTTGCATATATATCAGAACATCAAGTTGATTTTTTAATTTGAATTTATTTTAAGGCCTTTAGGCAACTGTGGCTCAGGCCGTATGGATGATGATGGGATGAATTGGTGGAATGAAGAAAGTGGGAGGAAACGGAAGGACCTCGAGAAAACCCACGCACACGGTGTTTGTCCACCACAAAACATCAAGTTGAGTTGTAGAAAGAACTCATAGATGAAGGATTGCAAGGTCAGATGACGTAGTACGGCATGGCACGTGCAGGTACTGTAAGGAAAGAAAGAACAGGTTGACGTTGGTATTTCACTCTGGATGTTGTCTGGCTCTGCGAGGAGAGAAGCATATCACAGAAACAATGCCATCTCTACCTGCCATCACACAGCTACACAATACAGCCTGTTATATCTGACAGTGGAAAGTTACTGTCGCCCATACTCATAGTCTTGAAAGAGCTTCATGGTACGTTTGGGCCACGGATTCAACAATGTTCCGCCCACAAAACTTATACATTTGTGCATCATCATCTGGGAAAGTGACAAAACAAATAATTAAGAGGGTTCCAATCGGAGTTCCCTCCACAGGTCAATGAGAAAACGGTACTTTTAGTCGACTCGTGGACGGGTTACGATCGAGCCGACTTGGCAACAATAATGCCACTGAACAGGCAGTGCAACATTATGACGATACCTACGCACACAACTGGGTTAATACAACCTCTGTACGTGTATGGTGTCAGAATTTAGAACTTCGTACGCAAAGAATCTGATGCGGTACGCCTTCAGCAACTCAACGCAGCAGAGACAATATCCTGACACCTCAATCCCTTGTGCATAATCAACTGTCGTATCCACGGTACATACGTGTATTCTAATACGCGTGGTTTTTCTGGATATCTTTCAACACGACCAGAGTACTTTCCAAATCCAGTGGAGTTTTGTTTTCATCAGTTGACGTCATTGGTCTGCGCAGCAGAGTGCCAGAACCCATCCATCATCAAGTGTTCGTTGTGACAACGCTGTTTTTGTTTGGACGATTTCTTGCTGAAATATCATTTTTGTGCCACTTATCAGGAGTGAGCGACTTGTTTCCAGCATACACACCTGCACACTGTTATCTTGTACATACATATGTACGCGAATCTTCGTAGCGATGTCATGTTGATACTCATGCGTGGTTCTATATTACTGTTGCTGTTTATCTTACATATGTGGACCACCTGTTATTACATTCTACTGTGCAATGCATGTTTGTTTTTGTGTTACTACTGCCCACACACATTTTCGTTTCCAGCATGCATATCATCGTTGTTCCCATTACGCGATATATGCCACCCACTGTGCAGTATTGTCTCGCTGGCTGCCTCTACGCACGGCGTTTGCATCCTTCCTGCGTGTTCTCCCATCTTCGTGCACTGAGATGAATCTGCGTCCTTTTCGCATACGGGCGAAGTATGCACCCAAAGCAAAAACACGTATTTTCCGTTTTCATTTCTTCTTTCTTCCTGCTCCTTGCCACCCTCTTCGCTCATTTCCGTAGCACATTGTGGCAATGTTTGAAATCTGGAAATGTGTGATTGGTCCATTTCCGGATGTTCTGCTTTCTTCGCATGGGTGCGTCCTACCTCATTGCCTTGCGTCGACTATGGGTAGTATTTCGTACATCTAACATTTTCCGATATCTCTTCTCGTTCTCTCAATATTCCACACAATCTCATTTTGACCCCATGTTTATGCCCCTATTTTACCCTTTCAATGCGGTTGTTGGCCGATATAAAAAAATACGTGTCGCTTCTTTTCCGATGTTCTCTATGTCTGTGCAATCTTATCACAATCGGCGTGTTACACCTGGGTACCCTTCCTTGTAAGTGTGAATTGCATTATGTTAGCAGTGTTAGTTGTTTTTCGCCTATTTAAAATTAACAAATAGAAAATTTCGCCAAGTGTGAAGTAAGATCTGTGATTTGACATCTGAGAGAAGAGGAATACAATGTACGACTCACTGTGAAATCAAAACAAGTAAACACTGCGATTCTACTAACAATCCCGCAGGCTCTGTTTCAATTATAACATCTCACGTATTCATTTGGATAAAATAGGTTAGCATCACTGGCAACTAGAGTGCTTTGGGGCGGAAAAACCCACAGCACCTTACTGTTGTGTCGGATAATGTCTACGCCAAGTTTGATACAACAAAGTCAAACAGTATGTAAGCAAATTGAAAAATAAATATTGATTTTTTAAAAAATTGGTTGGTAATACTGACAACTGATGGCGAATCTGAGCTAGTCAAGCTAATACCTCTCCAACGTCGCCACAACGATGTATTTTGTAAGATAATTTTTTGGGTACGGGTTGGAAACACTGAGAACGCGCTCCTTGCGAACGGTGGACACACACAGTATTTTTCTATTGTAACGAATAATATTTATGCCAAGTTTGGTGCTGCTACATGTAATGGAAACAATTTTTAAAAATTGAATTGCATAGGATATAGGTTAGCAACACGAACAACTGGGTGCTTAAGGACAGATCTACCCACAGAAAGTTTTTACTGTATCTAACAGTGTTTATGCCAAGTTCGGTGCAGATAAATCAACGCAATGGAATTAAGGTTAACAATTATTTTTTTTTAAATAATAGGTTCCAACACTGGACCGCTGGACCAATCAGGGCCATACCGACGGCCCTGAGTTAGTCTAGTCAATACCTTTTCAATGACACCTCATGTACATACCTTGCGGTTCATGAGATTTAATTTCTGGACACGGGCGGACTGACATGTGAGAGGGGTATAAGGTTTATTTTCTTTATATCTTCGCTATCAAGGGACCAAAAAGTGTATGGTGTTATCCATGAATAATGAGTTGGGCGATGTTGTCCAACTTTTGAAATGGAGAGGGATAACGTCTAGAATCATAAACGAAGCAGATTCTTGATTACCATTACAGATGATTCTTTGTCTTTTGTTGATGAATTCGTCAATCATGATTGTGGTCCAAGAGCTGACGAAGGCGATGCAAAATTTTCATACGTTTTTTCGTACCATGAACTAGCGTCACAACGTTTCTAAATAGACTGATGATGGAACTGTATGTCGAGGGAGTCAAAAAGCTCGTCACATCGTATTATAAGTGCCTAAAGCTCCAGGGAGATTACTGGAAGAGTAGTCTTTGTAAAATACAGATTTTTCTTTAAATTTTTAGTACTTTAATTCTAAAATATTTGTTACTTTCAGCGCGACCCTCGTACAAGTAGAATGAACAAGTTCAATATTCTTTCCTTCAATTACACTCGGTTGTGATTTTCCAGATTTGACTTTTCCAAACATAGTAGAACATAATTATTTTACTATTAAACCTTAGGTTACCCGAGAAGTTATCACTCCCGCTTTCTGTACGCTTTGTTACGGGTTCAAGTCTCATGAGGATCTATTATCTTCAGTGGTTTCGAAACTACGTTACCTCCCCTCACCCAACAAACCTGCATGGCCCTTACAAGCGCATCAACTCTTTTAGGACCTCAATAATAAACCAACGGCCAGATCTACTTAAAAACAAATTTATGACGTTCTTACTTTAACCTCTATTGCTCAAGATAAATACTAAAACCAGATTATTTTTTCTTTATGACAGTCAACAAGAATCTGTCAGTCTAAAAGAAGATCTAGAGTCTTGGCAACACTGCAATAGTACCGGGAAGAGAACTACTATTTCGTCTTTGCAGAGACACTAACATCTTGCTCTCCAAAGAAGGAATGAGAGAGTGGGGTGAAGAGCTCAAAGGAGAGGGGAAGAGAGAGAGAGAAAGGGAGATTGGTCTTCTTGGCGAAGGTAGGTACACAGGACAGACAGATAGAGCGAGAGGACAAGAAAGAGTGAGGTGATTAAGATGGCGCCAAGATTTCCCCAGAGATGCATCCAACAGAGAAGTCTACTTTCCGAAAGCAAATACACAGCTAACATGAGAAAACACACGCAAGAATGGAGAAGTTCTCTGTATTCTATGTTCGAGTGACTTTGCGATCGACCACAAAACAGTTTCTATCTCACTTCGGCTGTTGCCTGCCTGTCAACCAAGTGTGAAAATTGGAAAATGCTGTTCAAGTGGGAACAATCAAAGTGAGAGACATTTTACTTCCTTCGAAGACTAATAAAAACTCCCAAGCTTTGGCACATGAACAGTTCACCAACACCTGAGGTTCTAATTTTATTCAAAAGAACGTTACAACAAATCTTTTTTTTTAATCTCTTGCTTTATGCATAGCATTGAAAAACCTCGTGACCAATGTTGTAGTAAATGCAATTGCTTGTCCAATATATCCGGATCTTAGGAGCACCGGATATCCGAAAACCGGGACTGGATCTATGGATTCCGTTACCCCTACCATCGCTAAAACCACCAGGATTTAACATTTCATGTCAGCATTAGCGGACGATTCTGCGCAATTTTCACGTCCCCATTTTCAATCTTACTCGCCCCCTACAGAAAAATCCTGGTTAAACCACTGATTAAAAATAAAAATGTGAGAATGAAAACGCAGAAAGGGACATTAATAAAGAAGAAAACTGATGGACAAAGAATTGAGAAGAGAATCTACTAAAATGTCTTGTACAGGAAATTGCGGTGTAGAGAAAGAAAACCTAGACTACACGAAGGAGCAAAGAAAGGTTTAGAAGCCCTCAACTGTAGATGGAATAGGGGGAAAGAGTAATGAAAAGAGTAGCTCACAGAAGAAGAGTAAAGGAATATAAGAACAGGAAACTATTTCAAATGAAGAGAAAAATATGTTTGATAAACGTCACAAAACATATATTTGAAATAAATTAAGTAATTTTCTG
>JAGDQP010036696.1:0-18943 GCA_022664845.1 Lepisma saccharinum | reverse complement strand
GGGTTGCTCTGAGGATGATGCGGGGTCGTATGATAAACCTTCACCCCTCGACTCTCCAACGTAGCTATAAACTTTTTAGAGGTAAAACAAGGTCCATTATCACACAAGATCGCATCGGAGTACAAGAATTAAAGAGTGCAATCCTGTCAATACCGCCCCTCATGCTTGTTAGCAATACTACCAGATGGAGATAACGACTTCTTTGCAAGTTATATTAAGGATTTTCTTTCACCATTTTACCTTTTTGAATATATTTGAAGAGAATAGTTCACAGAAATAGTTAAATGCTTATACAGAAGCATTTTATATTTATGTTCACACGTATTAAAAAATGTAAAAAAAAATACTAACAGTGAATAAAAGAACTTAGAAAGTGTTTCAAGATGCAGCATTATAAACAAATAAATGGGATTGCAAATAAATACAGACAACTGTATTCATGTTAATTACAAGATGGAGAGCTTAATGTATTATGATTATGCCGGAGACCCCAAGCTTCCAGAGACCTCTAGATTAGGAGTCTTCAACCTTTTAAGGTCCAGTGTCATTTCAATAAATTCATAAGTTTCCGCAAGCCACTCTTCTATTGACATGAATATAAGATCATAGGTTAACGCGTTTTATTTCAATCTATTCTACACTCTAATTTTGTCAAACGCAGTAGCAATATATAAGCACCCATTCACAAATTTCAAGAATGAGATATTTTACAGTGTATTTATTTATTTATTTTTAATTTGGCTAAATGCACATTCATGTAAGTGCTTCCGAGAGGAGTGTTAACATGAACAACGAATGATTTCATATATTCGGATACTTATTTTCGGGCCAAATATTTTAGCATAAAAATTAATAACTGCTGTAACTTGCAAATACAGTTCAAAGCAGAGTCATACTACATACATATATGCAAACTACATGGTATCTTTTGTAAATTATGTATATGCTAGCCTTCATTCTCAAGAAATGAAGGGCGATGGGAACATTGTCACCAACCACATCATATTTCCATTCGATACTACTGCTATTGTTGGCAAATGAATGCAACTGGTAATCGGAAATGAATAATAATAATAATAATAATACATTTTTAAAGACTCTTAAAAAATAATTTTGTTTATGCATGACAATAAAGAAAAGCATGGGGCTCGCTCTAGTATACGGTCACTTATAAATTCTTGAATTGACACCCCCCATGCTTTCCTATATAGTCATGCATAAACAATTATTTTTTTACTTTTCAGTCACTAAAGAACTTGAATATCAAATAAAGTATATGTCCTTATTGGAAAATCTTAAATTAAACCAATCCATTCTAAAAAATCGCAAATAACTTTTCAGAACACATATATTATATTTGAGATTACTATTATTTAGATCAGAATATCATCTGATCATAAAATCAGATATCCAGAAGCATAAATCCTAAAGATCATTACTTCAGTAACTCGGAATCAAACATTTTCATTTAGACACAAAATTATTCTCCGTTCAGTATGTAATATTTCCAATCCCAAAGCATACTTACATTAAAATGCACAATCAACCATTATAAATACAATTCCGTATTATATCGAAACGCATTCTTCTCGAAGTGATATCCAACAATACTATTTATTTATTGAAACGTCAAGATCACAAACTCATCTTGTTTATGGAATAAAAACAAATCTAAAATCTACTCTAACAGTGTCAATAAAAGTATATTGCATTGTACGATGATATTTTGTCCTGTAACTGACCTCTCAATTTGCTTATTGTTCGTCAGTTATAATTGTTTATTATTAAGAAAACTGTCTGAAGTTAGTATTATTTAAACTCATTTTAATTTGGATACATAATTTTTAGAACTCCTGTGCGCACTGTTGGTTTATATAATTCTTTCAAATATCTAGTGCGCACCTTTGCATTGTAAACTTCTAATTACCAGAACCCAGTGGTACGTATATATGTGAGTATAAGACTAAATTGTGAAAATAGGTAACTTCGTTGTATATGACGTCACAAACCGACGACATCCGAAAGTCGATCGTGGGTATAAATATCGACGGAACACCCCCAGAGCTCAGATCTCCTCGGTCCTCGGACCGGACCACATCAAGATTATGCTTAATAAATAGGAATGCCTGATGTCTCAATTACCTTACTTGCTTTGTTTTTATTACACTAAATATCTTCTTCGGAAGATTCTGCTGGGAGTCTGGGGTCGTAGGGAGAAATATTGGGGCGTCTGGCTCTTCCTCTTTTGTCTATAAAGAAGGATTCTGCTGGAGCAACGTCATAATCACACAAATATGGATTCAATGATAACACGCCGTATCCGCGTTTCATACGAGTTATGTTTCCTGTCTCCGGCACTTGCAGCATAGATGTTGGAAAGCAGATATGTTAATTCCTAAGATTCTGCGATTTCAAGACTTTTGTTTTTGAAAACAGAAAGAAAGCACTTCGATAAAACGTTAAATACAGCATACAGGTATGTTCATGAATAGGGTATATATTGGAATTTTAGATAGCACTGGCCCACAGAACCACTAAAAGGTTTCAGTTACTGGGCCTTGGAAGGTTTTATGCCCTACTGGTCGTGGACCACCGCTAATTTCGAGCGGTGGGTTTAGCATAATCCTGATAACCACTTACATCCCGTTCACCCCTTGCGAATAATGTACAAAAGTGTATATTATAAACGCCATATTATGAAACACTAATAAATGAAGAAATTTACTTACGAGTCCATTTTTAATATTACAAACTCATAGATCATTTCTTTCGCGTAACTTAAAGACCATTAGCGAATTTGTTCAAACATACTTGTACACGTCCTTATACATACATGCAAAGAGCCAATACAAACATTACCGAAAGTGTATGCTATGAGCAGTGATTCTGCCACATCCCTCACATGGGGGATCACCCCCAAATTCACGAGTAAAACCGCCAACCTTTAAAACACACGCTCAAAAATTTATAGAAAACGTGCAAAATTTCAATTACGCAATCTCGCCCCCCCCAAAAATAAAATCCTGGTGAAATCCCTGGTTATGTGGCACATAAATCGACAATGTCGATAGCAATAGCCGTGTGTGGTGTGAGGCGTTAGGCCAGCGTCTCCTACGCAGTGGGATGGAACACCTGCCGAGGCTTGGATTTTCCGCCAGACTCCCCTGTGGGGGGTGTTTACCCCCCAAAAGTACAACATCCCCCAACTTTAAAATTTTTGCTGTGGGAAATCGATAGAAACCGTACAGAACTTCACTTACACCCTCACAATTTTGATTTTACACCACCCAAACTGAAAATCCTGGCGGAAACCCTGATGTTAGTGGATTTTAACACCCAATGCAATCTGGACGGACCGAAGTTATTACTTAATAAGGTTCCAAAATATATAGTTTGCTAAAGATTTAGAAATCGACAATTCACTTTGTTCCGTATTGTCCCTGTTCGTAACTGCCATCTCCGCTATTGAGTTTACATTTTCTTATACTAAATAGTAAGAGAACAGTAATACACAATTTGTGCGGTAAACAGAATAACGTTGTTTTGGGGCAAATATTGTGATTGATCCCGCCATTATCTCAGAATATTTAACAAAATTATACATTGTATAAGAGATATCGCTTGTGAGGCAAACAAGAGAGGCACAAAGCGTACACGTGTAACAAAAAGTTAATGCATAATATAACGAAATAAATCTAATGCTAATATATGTAAAGCTAATGCATAATATAAAATAGAACTAATGCAAAATAAACCACCAAATAACTAGTATAATTTTATTGCTCCAACTACTTCACTTGAGCATTCGAATATGTTCTTCAAATCAAAAGTGTTGAACTTGAACAATGCGAAGACATGTTTTACATTTTTCTGTTTAGTGCACAAGCTAGCTCATTCCCCGACATCATACAATGATAAAATTTTTTCACAGCGACGTAAGTCGGGTAACAATATAATAGTCTATTGTTACTTTCATATATTTATATACTTTAAAAGCATAATGTTTTTAAATATTACCCATAAATTCTAGCCTGCAATGCTGTGCGTTTGACTGGTTGCAGAACACTTTAGGATTTGGGTAAAAGTTAATAAAAATAGCTTTAACTTTTCTTAAACAATTCGTACTAAAAAGTAAAAAAAAAAAAATGTTTATTCATGACTAAAAAGAAAAGCATGGGGCGCGCTCTCATATACATTCACTTTATAATTTCTTGAATTGGCACGCCCCAAGCTTTCTTAGTCATGCATAAACAAAATTATTTGTTACTTTTTAGTACGAATTGTTTAAGAAAAGTATGTCTATAAAAAGTTTTTAAAATTATTTTTTTTACCTTTATTTATTTACTTTATAAACATTCTCGTTCAGTTTTACACACAATGTGATTTAGACTTTATATTAAAAATAAATAAATAAATTCACGAACAATAAATACTTCGATCAGATCGCATCCAATATATTTGTTTCATTTTCCGTTCCCATAATTTCGGAATAGTTATTTCCTTCGGCAACTGTCTACTGAATTATTTTAGCACCCAAAGACCTTGCAAGTACCACAAACCTTGTTTTTTTTTTTTTCAAAAAAAATAATAATAATAATAAGCAATTATTGTGGTTGATTTTGTTCAAAGTTATACGAGTTCCCATATACGCCAATAATGAGGAACAACAGCCAATAGGAACAACAACGCATGATTCTACCACCATCGGAAAAGTTTGGAATTACACAGTTTTTGGTTAAAATAATTTATAATAACTGGTACGTAAATAATTGGGCTATTACAACAAGTGTGCTCCAAACTATTTAGAATGGAGTTGTGTTTACTTTCTTAATATATTTGCTGTAAAATATGATTACTTGTGTTGTAGTCTGATTGATGTATCTCATTAATTACATCCACCTGCTCCCTTCGCTTGTCTCGTCACAGAATATCGAGAATATGTGAGGAAAACACTGTATTCAAAAGGAGTTAACCCCAAAATTGTTAAGAAACCCCTCTTTAGAAAACCCTGTGCACATACCTGGCAACCATTATCTTAATTACGAATTATTAAAAATAGAGGTAAAATATTGTTGATATTTTAGGAACGGCTCGACGAATGGCCCGCGGGTTGAAGATCCTTACTCAGATGATGAACTTACAGGTTCCACTTCAGGGAACTATACAAGTAGACATGGATCCCCAGCTCAGTTTCCTATACACCACAAGGAACGTAAGGAATAATTACAAAACAAGGTAATTAATGTAAAATGGAAATTGCTGGAAGAATCTGATGAATCTTCTGTTAAAAATGATCACGATCTTCAAAGGAAAAAGGGATATTCAGTATGTATAACGTAGATGCTGGATCAGCTAGTCAACTCAAGAGATATGAATGTCTACGTATGGAATGTATGAATCAAGATAATACGAAGAAGGAGCGCCATCAGAAAACCAGTTTTATTGGCAACAGAAAGACAGAAAATATGGATTCAATGTATGAAAAGTAACATATGGTTCCACGAGAACTGTGACTCAGGGAAATGTTTAACAGAAGTTGGATTGTGCCAGGAGTGTGAGGATGGTTCTGCACTGTTGGACGATCAACAGATTTTACCGACAATACATCTCTAATATCTGAATCTACATTATGTTATTTGCTGTGTGACTTATTTATTATATTTCTCATGAAGTTATTTTTAATTTAGATTAAACACGTGTCATTCAAATGCATTTTTCTATTTTTTAATAGTGAAATTTGTAAGTGGCGATATTGTCTTCAGGTTTATCTAACGCCAGTTTATCTAATGTAATAAAATCATTAATAAACTGTAGGTGGTTTCTAATATTGAAGTTTAAGCTGATGGTGATTTTAGCACAAGGTCCTATGTAGTTGGAACTTTTCTCCGTGACTGAAATTGAATAATTTATTTCAAATATTCCGAATTGGTGGCGATATTCGCTTCCTTTACCCTAATTAACAGCTATAACAGATGGTTCTTCTTTCAGAAGATATTCATTTTATCTACTTTTTTTCAGCAGCATCCATTAGTACAAGTTTTATAACTACAGTTTTAAAATCTTACAGGAAACAATTATTAATATTCAGTTACTCAAGAAATTTATCCTTGTACTCACGAAATTTTACCTTGTACTCATGATTTTTTAAAATAATTTTCACTCAAGAAATTTGACCATCTTTATTCACAATATTCTACTATCCCTCTATACCTGAACGTTCAACAGCGTTACCAGATAGATAAATATCTAGATGTTTCAAAGATGGAGCTTTGAAAGAAAGAATTCACAAAAGAAAGATATTCAGTTCAAGTCAATGAAATGAAATATATATAGAAGAGAAAGTTAAACATTTTTCGATTGCATTGCTTCTGCTTTCAAACGTCATTACATTTGAACTCACTTTCGTGAACTTCAAAAACCGGAAAACATATCGTCCATATGATTTAAGAAATAGTCAAGACTTACTTACAGAGTCAAAAACATTGGCCAATATGTAGTTAATACAACGTTCTTAGGCCATACTATCAGCTCTATCGAAGCGTTACTGGAGTGACTACGTAATGTCGAAAGATGCCAGAGCAAATATTTAAACTCAATTGTCCACTTCCTATCTAAACCAATGTGTACCAAATTTTCAGTTCTAACTTAGTTTTATACACCTCTTACCGCTGTGTGGCCCGGTTTTTTGTATTTAAGTCTTAATTCCTGAGTTATTCATATAATAATATACCGTACTCTATATATAATAGAAAATACTGCAAGTAATATTTACGTTTTTGCATAAATTAAGACCTAAATAAAAGAAACGGGCCACACAGCGATATCAAACGTAAAAAAAACTGAGTTAGAACCGAAAATTTGATACATATTGGTTTAGACTGGAAGTGGACAAACCAAAATAATTGTCCTCTCCGCTCTCTGGCTTTCTATATTCATTAAATTTTCAACCGCCGCAGTCAGTCCAGTATCGCTTTTAGATAGAGATCATTGGGCCATACGTAGGAATCTTAGTGAAATTATGGCTATGATTAATATAAGGATATATTTGCTTTCTTAGAAAATAATTTATCAATGTAATAATTGTTCTGGGACTAATGAAACTTGGAGAAAATACTATTTATTATGCTAGATATATTAGAATAAAGGTCACGGTGTTTGTAAGAATAAAATGCCTGTAAAGAATTAACTTGTGCGTCACGTATATAGTTGTGAATGAGGGCGTTGTGGCAAACTGATGATTGTGAGATTAACAACGTATAATTCTGTTGACAAAGTATAAAGTAATTTGCCTGTCGCGTGCTCGAAGCCGCTGACGGAGGCTAAGGGGAACTGTTAATTAACAATGAGAAAGGGGAAAGTAGGGGAAATGTATGTTATGGGAAGATTTGTAAATTTTGGAAAAACAGTCGATTTTGCAGCTTAAGAACTACCCATATCGCGCCTAAGAATAGTTACCGTACTGTTATCTGTTGTGAGTGTAGGCTGACCAAATATAATTTTTTTAAATCTGGGACGTTTCGTTTGAAATTTTCGGATGACTTTCTCTACTTTTCGTTCATTATATTATGCACCATTATCGGAATTAAAACAATATTTCAAGTAATCTTTCATATATTCAGGAAGTTTCAGAGTAATCTTAGAAAAACGCGGAGATATTTTCTTTTGGGTTTTTGGATGTTCTCACATCAGTTCTCAGTTCCAATGTGATGTTTCCACATGCGCAAAAAGAGAAAACGGTTCCTTATCGTTTACTAACCATATAATTTTGATCAAGTGTTTGCTGCCGCCATTTTCATTACGTATTTTAGAGAAACAAAATTGTAAACTTTATTTTGTATGGGTCATTTTAGTAACTTTTTAACTTCAACCCGTTACGATTATCATGTGAAGACTACTTTTAAGAACCACAATCATCCATGTTCCTGGCGGGATTTGAACCCGCGACTTTCGAGTCGCTGGCCTAACACCTCAAACAACACGGCTGCCTGATGGGCTCGTATTTAAGCAGAAATGGAAAATATTCTCATTGAATGGGGATTGCGATCCTTATTGACAAAGAAAAACAGTTATTAAAACATAGCGTAAGTTGTGGGAGTAGCTTTGTTTATGTCTTCGGGTTTCATGCAACGTAGGGCCTATTTCTGACCCTGTATACTGTTTTCATCTAGTGTTTTCTTATCACTGGTAATTTAGTCCAGTCAGTAAGACCCTTGACTTTAAACTGAAGAAATCTTATTTCAGGATTCTCTTTTTTGCTTTTCCCGAAAGCTGAAAGGTTTTTTATTAGCCAAGTTAATGCAAATTTCCTTTTTTTTTTAAGAATGTGTCTGAACACTTTTAATAGTTCACAAGTCCTGTTCACCGAGAGACGTCATCTTAAACCAAGCTACCATTGCTAGAATCCGAGAGAAAAAAGTGAACAAAATGAAAAATTACAGATTGTATTTGAAATTAAGTTTGATGAGTCTAAGTAAGGCTGAAAATGTGTTTGTAAATTGGAGTCATTAAAAAAAAAAAAAGGCGAAAAAAAAATGAAAGCTTAATAATAAACTGACCTCGATAGATGGAAGTGACATTCATGGGCGTTAATGGGTTCTCGGATAGAATTACACACCCAATTCATTACGGAGTCAGAGGGTGGAGAGGGTTTAGGGATAGGGGAAAATCGTGAGTCAAGAGGGAGGAGGGAGGGTGAGAATTATACAGAAATTGTTTCTCCTCGGTCACCAAGAGATAACGCACTCTGTTGTTTTTGATTCACTAAAAAAAAAAAACACACGGAAAAGATGAAAGAAAAAATGAACCAATTCACAATGCATGTTATCTAATTGCCTGGCTACTGTAAATCCAATATTGATAACAATGGGCCGAAATGTATGCGCCGAAAAAAAAGAAATATCTAAAAATTCGATGGGATCACTGGAAATTTCCATTTTCGGCAAACAAGAGTAAATGAAACAAGACAGTTACTGTTCTATAGAATAAAAATAACGTTTCTGCTCTTTGACTTTCAGAGCACTGGGCCATGAACGGTGGAGGATGACAGTTCTCTGTGAAGCCTAGTTGCTGGCTAATTATCACTGCTGGAATAGATGGGATAAAAATATCCCACACTTGAAATAAAGTGTGGCCATAAATTTATAGAGAGGTTTCCTTAGCAACGAAACATGATAGAAAAACGAAACAGAGAAGAAAAAAAACTCCCAAAATTAATATTTATCGTGGAGTTTGGTGAGGAAATTAAGCTGACTGGCGACTGCTACAGTCAGTTTACCCCAGTGATTCTGCCAGACCCCCCCCCCTGTGGAGGGTGTCATCCCCCAAATCCTCGAGAGCACCCCAACTTAAAAAAAATGATAGAAACCCTGCAGAACTCTACTTACACCCTCCTCATTTTGACTTTACATCCTCCAAACTGAAAATCCTGGCGGAATCCCTGGTCTACTCAGATAGCACGCCTGCTTGCTTTGAACATAGAACACTTGACATTGTGTTCAACTTAATAAACAAAACATGAAACAGATATGTTGGAACAACATAATGGTTAGTTTGGAAAATATTGTTGGGTGGTTGGGATAACAAACCTAATTCAAGTTTGGTGGAACAAGTAGTTCTGCGAGGAAGCTTCTCAAATTTGAAATCTAGTTGAATTTTGTTTCGTTTCAGTTTCACTATCGTCTCAATGCGCTGAAGTCCCATCACGTCTCAGGACTGTTTCGCCGAAAGTTGATCCTCACACCTTTTACTACAGGTGCTTTTTGCATACTGATGAACTGCATATAAATAGCGCTTCGAAAGCGAGATAGAGCGTGTGGTTCCTTGAGGTTGTCGCTAAAGTATCGGATCATTATTCCAGTGGTCCTTGATTGGGTTTTCACCCAGGGCAACGTTGTTATTTTTTAAAAAGTACATTATATTTCTCTTTCTTGTCCTATCAACGCTATTTTAACCTTGATTTTTGTAAGTTTGATTTAAGTTTGTTTAAAGCTTAGGCTTGATTCCCTAAGCTTGCAAAAGTTGTCCCATTTGTTTCATTCACTTTTGAGACAGATTCCTATGTGAGACAGTGAACGTGGAAACTAATTTTCAGAACGTGGAATCGTTGAGGAATTCCGAATGGTCTGCATTTACCTAGATTTCAAGAACTGTTTATTGTTAATTCAGTTTAATCTTGTCAAACACCATTAGTAGCTAGTTCTATCCCTGTTGAAAATAATGCTTAAATTCGTAAAAAGTACATTACAAAAGATATACAAATAGGTCCAGATTGACGAGGACCACAGTGTGTGGAAGTTCTCAGGCACATCTGAATACTTCCTTTTTTACTTGGTAGAGGTGGGAGATTTGCGAATAACTTCAGGAATTATGTCAAATATTTCCAAAATTAAATTGAAATAATCATAATTTTTCAAATTAGCCAAATTGAATCTCTACTCACAAGAGAGTGTAGAATTTTCTAACAGTGGCTTGCCAGTAATGGCAGGTTGTAACATGTTCAACATTTTTTAATAGTAAAACATGTCAGACTTCTTAGTGTCCGTCGTGTTAAATCTCATTGTTCATTATATTGGAAATAAAAGCAATGGCTATAAGACAATTTGAATTCATACAGCCAGAGATGGTTTGAAATTACCAGACCTCAAAACTTTCAATAACGCTGTTAACCGAGTCATAAATGCTTTCATAAAACTTTCTGTAGGATGTTAATGGATATATTGGGTAAGTGCAAAACTTCTCCCCGTTTTGTGTCTCACGTTAGCGGAGTACTGACCTTATAGATGGCGCTGCTATCGCGTGAATCAGTAAGCACGTAATTGGGGGGACATTAAAATAGCCATATCCACAGATAGTGAGTGTGGAAAAGCAGAAAGAGACAGCGCATCGTGTCGGTGAAATGGCAACCGGTAAGGACCACATCAGGCACAATTTTACGTCCGCTATCGTCGACATCCAAAACCATAACGTCATCTCAAGAAGGCTGTTGTGAATTGTGTGGCTGGATGTGAAAATCTAATACACTGGGACGTCCTGGAAAATAACCATCTCATTAATGCCACTTTCTGCTGCGATCGAAGCGGCTAGGCTTCGTCAATGGCCAAGGAGTCATTATCCATCATGATAACGGAAATATACATGCTGATGTCATCACCCGTAAAAAATTGATGGATTTTGGTTCGGAGGTTTTGCCCCACCCAGCCTATTCTTTTGGCTTCGTGCTTACAGAATACCACCTTCTTCGTCCTTTGCAGAACTCCTTCGCTCGAAAAGTATATTATGTGAAAACTGCCGTACAACATTTCCTCGACTCCAAACGTCAGAACTTTTATCGGCGTTGGACTCACTTGCAACCAGAAAGATGGCAAGAGGTCATCATTGCGACGGCGACGGTGCAGTTCTATTTTGTGTTGTTCGCACTTCTATATGCACACCTAAAACGAGTAGAACTATTAAGTGTACTGAGTAGAAAGAAAATATTTTAACAAGTATTAATAGTCAAATTATGTACGAGATTTTCTGTCGAAGAACGAGATATTATGGAAATCGGCGGCTGTTGTTGTTTTTGGCTGGTTATTTCAAAACTGATCAACAGAAGTCCATTATCAGATTTCTGGAATTACTACACCAACAATGAAATTGTTAGTAAGGAGCTGCAGAAACGCAGTCGGGATTGTGAATTTCCACGCCAGACAGCGAGCATGGATTCGACATCACAATTTAAGAGATGATTAGCTTTAGAAATACACTGAGTGTTCAAACATTGTTTTACGTGTTATTCAAGAACGTCAATGGTCGACTGTTAGAAAACATTAGAGGAATTTTACTTAACGAACAAGTAACGAGCAACAATGATATTTTGGAAAACAGTTTAGATGATACTTTAAATTATGGATTAATTAATTTGAGGTTTTGTAAAGGTTGTTGAGATTTGTTACTGATGAGAAATTCCAACACCTGAGCTATGACGTTCTAATTTCCGATCCATGTTTGTATCTTGGTTTAAAGAAACAGCTTCCAAATCTTTATCATTTCATTTCATAGGTGTTAATAAGATTTAGATGCGCTACTTTTAAAATGTTCAATATTGTTCTTAATTTATTCCGTATCTTTAAAATTAATAATAGGCCTCTTATTGCTTTAGAAGAATGTGTATATTACGAGTGACTTTGTGCTTTATAACTTTGTGTTCTATCTCAAGAATACGTGTAAAAAGGAAAAAAAAGTTACATAATGATGCAATATTTGTCATTCGTGCTTCTAATTTTGATGTTTTGTTTTTTTAAAATAAAGTTTGTTTTATTAGAATAAATATGGTAATAACCAGGGCTCGGAAGTTGAAGACCTAAAAATTGCCTAAAAAGACCTATAAAAATATCTTAATGATATTTTCCCATCGCGTCAGAACTGGTTCCGGAGGTATCTCACCGGCATTCTCACGAAAATAGCGCATTCTAGACGGGAATTTTAAGAAAACTTTCTTAACATTGGACACGAGTTTGTCAACATCTGGAAAAATTTTCCCCACTTCCTCACTCACTCGATGATGCAAAGCATGTGCGAGACAAGTTACATGAACCAATTTTGGATAAAACGCTTTAATTGCCTTTCCTACTTTGAACATGTATATAGTGCCGCGTCAGTGAGAAAAAGCAGAACATTGTCATGCATTATTCCTTGTTGCCACAAAAGAAAGAGACTTTTGTCAAACAGCTGACAAATGGTTTGGTGATTCACTTCTTCCAGGAACTCCATTGCGGGAAGACATATTTTCCCAGGTTTGTCCTCCTCTAACGTACGTACCAACAATCACTTTTGCAACGGACCGACAGACTTCATCACTTGTTTCCTCAATGGACACAAAAATTTACTTTCCCGCGATGTAGGCATGAATGTTTTCAATCGTGTCTTCATAGCAGCAGTGCACATACTCCTTTCGGAAGGTAGACTCGTCAGGAAAGTTCCGATTTGTGTACTGCTTCAAAAACTTTTTGAAAGTTTCATTGTTTATCTTTGCCAACGGGATATTTGCTCCAACTAAGGCACTGCAAAGATCTTTGTAAAATGGAGACGACTTAGAATGTCCGCTAGTACACGGAAAGAAATAAAAGGTTACTTGCAACCCCAAAATGGGTTAATGCAACAGAGTGAGTTGGTAAATATAGAGCCTAATAAGTAAAAGGTTACAGCAACCCAGCTAAAAAGGTTAGATCCAGTGGGTTGGTGTAACCCTCCACGTAGGTTATTTTGAAGGGTTATTGTACTCAGTTACTTTAACCCACCCCAAAGAAAATTTGTAAAAAAAAAAGTGGTAAAACCGTCTGAAAGCAAGTTACTGTTATTATTTACACTACATGTAGCTTATTATAGCTATCTTTGTAAAAAAAGATGTGCGCTAGGCTGGGATCGAACCATGGACTTCATCCGTAGCAGTCCGAAGTGCTACCAACTACTCCACCGATCAGCTGAAGTTCATGGTCGATAATGCATGTATTTCCCAAGTTACACTACTGTGATATTCATTATACGAATCTCAATGTTTCATATTACACTTTGTCATTAACAGAATATTAATAATAGTTTACATAACACTACATTCCTAGATTTAGGGTTGCTAGGTTACCTCCTAAGTTTCACGTTAACGTTTTGGCGTTGGTACAAAGCTTCCATGTGGAAGCCCCTCAGTGTTCAATGACCGCCATCTCGTATACACGAGACTCGGTTCAGCTAACCCTCATCAAGGTTAAAAAATAACTAATTCTCAGAAGGTTAAATTTACCTGCACATTAAACGGTTAGCATAACCGAGCAGTGGGTCAATCATGTTGTTTAAATTAACCGTGTTGTTTGTTTATTCCTTCTTGTACCAATCGTGTAGGTAACTTGCTACCCACGAATGGGTTGTTTTTACCCTGATTTCTGTTAACCTTTTTCAACGGGTTACCATTTACCTACAGAATTAGGTACTTTCATGTCTCGAAAGGGTTGTGATAAATAACCAGTAGGTTATGTGCAACCCTTTTGGTCATTAACCTAGCAAAATCCTGACTTAGTTAAAACTAATTTCTTTCCGTGTACTTTGTCGTAACAGAAGCTGCTTTTCCTTTTTCTCCGCGGCACGGGAAGCTGCTTTCACGTGTTTCTCATGCCTAACGTGCTGTTGGACATGGAACCGCTTTTCAGCACTCATTTTCACTTCGCAATATTTGTAGAAAAGAATACTTCCATCCATTTGTAGAAAAAAACCTCTGCTCCAAATTCAGATACAAGCTCACGCAAAAAGGAAGTTTTACTAACTAGACTTAATTTTAGGCATGTTAACGGTCTGTCCTTCTTCCAGAAACTGAAGTCCAAACTAAATCAAGAAAACTTCCCCATCCTCACTCACTTCCTGCTGGATTTCATTGTCACGATGCAACACTTCCTTATCTGACTTGTAATCTTTGCAGGCGTCTCTGGTCTTATCTGTTTCTATCGTCGAAGAATGTTTTATATTTTGAGATTATTTTTTTTAACTAAAGAAAAGATTATTAAGAGATGGTGGTGATTCGAGTTGAAAATAGTCAGTAAATATGTAGTCGAGAGATGTAGTGAAAAAAAAAAAACGTTAAGACCCGTAAATCGTTTTTAGGAAGACCAATAAGCAAACAGGAAAAAAATACCGAAAAGGGCAAAAAAGAACAAATGAAACCCACTATTTTCTGGCCTATAATGACTCCAAATGAACATATATTATGTTAAGCCTCGTCTTTGGGGACTCGTAAAAAAAAAGATGTTTTCCTCAACTTCCGGGCCCCAGTAATAACAAAGGAATCCAGTGATACAATGACAAGTAGCTCTTTGTTTAAGTAATGCAGCGAAAGGTGTAGAAATACACTAAATAAGTGGAAATTAAATAAGCAGAAAGTACAAGACAAGGATTACGAAACGACAAAGTTATTAATGCCACATAAACTTCATCCCACCTCGAAGTGCTTTAATTTGCATTTGGATTACTGGAGGTGACTTTACAATTACAAAAGTATAAATACCAGGTTGTTCGGAAACAAATAGTCCTTTTCGTACTCACACTGCTACTGAGTTTTAGAATATACTAAAGATATCTGTTTCATTCAAAATAGTCTGCAGTGACGCATTTCTTTCAACTACGGAACTCGCACAGATTTCAATCCCATTCCTGAGGAAATGTGGCTTCCGTGCGGCAATAAAGTCCACGAAGACCCTTTCTAATCTTTTCTCATTTCGAAGTCTAAGAAAGTGGACTTTGATACATAAACAACTGGTAATATGTTGGTGCTAAATCTGGGGAATATGAGAGACGAGGATGTACTTCGTATATTAGGTCACTCAGTATGTGTTTCGTAATTTTAACTAAGTGATGTTTAGCATCATCTGGAAAGAGAAAATAACTCAGGATTTTTACTCCACTGCCTGTGCGTTTTCGTAAATTTTTTGCACAGAGAGTGGCATGAGTAATGGTTTCACTAGCAAAGAGGTACTTCAATTGACAACGCCCAGTGTTACCACTGCACTAACAACAAAAAAATAAGTAGCGTCAACTTTGATTTTGTTAGTTTCATCAAGCTTCAATCGCTGACTACTTCTCAGCACATGTGACAATACGATCGAGTACGAACTCATTGTATTGAAGAACTAACATGTTATTGCAGATTTACACTTGTTTTTATGCTCTGTTAGTTTACGCGGTATCCAATTGTCCATTTTCATAACTTTATCACTTTTTGCTGTAGATGACCGGAAATGATTGAAAGTAGAAACGGTGAATTATCGTGAAAGCTCCCTCGCTGTGGTGCACGTGTTAACCTTCGCGCACGTCTTTAAAGCGTTGTTATCTACGCCTGAACCTGCGTCCTCTCTCTTTTTTATGTAAACTGAATTTTATTTAAGGTCTTTAGGCAACTTGAAAACTCTCGTCCTCTTAATTTTGTGTGCAGAATATATTTTGTAAGTAAAGTTGTCATAGTGACATAAAATTGTAATTCAATTATGACCTTTAGGCATCTATCGCTCAGGCCGGGATAGGGGAGGGGAGAGAATGTGGAAGGTAGCGAAAGGACCTTTACTAAGGTACTATACCAGCATTTGCGTAGTGAAACTGAGGAAAACCTCAGGATAGTTGGCCGCGGTGTTCGAACCCACATGCCTATTCATTGTTAACCCTGAGTCTGCGACGATAGCAACTGGACCACGAGGGCTGGGTGAAACTTGTCATGAAAACAATAAATATACGTTTAGTGAATATTGGATATAAAAATGCTTGGTTTCATGAAAATTTGATTTTAACGGTTAATTGACGGTTAATATTCGAGAAAACCTGTCATCAAAGGAAGCAATACGCGTTAGTAAGCAAGGTCGAGAAATTTTTCGTTTCCTTAAAATATCGACTTCAAAATTTGTAGGCTGTATACTTTAAATAAAGATTATATATTTTAAAATGCTATACCTATTATTTTCTAGTTTCTTACAGCTAATTTTTAACTCTTAATTAATATTAAATCGCAATATTACGCAAAATTAAAACGAAATCTTCAACTTAAGTACTGCAGGCCGCCTAGCAACTATCAAACCAAAGAATTTCAAATTTTCATAAATTGTTTTTCTTGCTTATTTGAGGAAAATACATCTCAGTTGTGGAATGTTATCTAGTAAATACCAGCAAACACAAAATGTATTATAACTGAGTAGAACTTTTATGTGAAGTTTTGAAATCGACGGACATTAAATGGATTTTCTTTTTTCGGAAACGAAGCGTTTGTCGATCCATGCCATAGAGATAGTACATAAAATAGAGTGGCTGCGCTCCATATAACTCCGCGTTGGAAAGGTGAAGCCCGTGGGCGTGGCCTATCCGCCATATTGAGATGCACAAAACATTACCATATGTTCATTGAAATATATGTCAAATGTTTTCGCGGAAAACACTGTTAATAGCAACTTAATAATCACAAAATCGACTTGAAATGACAAATGTGTACGTTAAGAAAGATATTATTCACGTAAATATGAATTTCGAACAAAAAATACCGAAATGATATCGACTTTCCGAGCAAGGTTGACATCCATATACCTTGCTGCTTATGTGCCAGTAACGAGAAAAAAACTCTCCATATGTGGTTTATGGATGAACTAATCCGGATAAAATACTATCCGGACTTCCGTACTATAAAGCTGATTACCTGCCATTGTAAATGTTCATACCCGAACACCTTATTTATTGAGTTGTATTAACTTGTCTCCAGAGAGGAACTGCGCTTTAGATATGTCTCACAAAAGGAACTGCTCCACATTATTTTTTTTTTCTTAAATCTGAGTAAGGAAATAGGTTTGTTTACTTTTTCATCGTAAAATACATTTCATCTGATGCCAAAAAGGGGATTTTGGCCCTTGTACTTTAAAAGAAAATGCAAGAACTGCGCGATTTAGAAGTCAAAATCAAATGGACAACTAAAATAAAGAATAATGGATGAAGTATGAGTGTTAACTATTAACAATCTCAATACGCCATTTTCGAAAACTTTCACAGTTATCACCGTATATCATATTTCTTCAGTGCAATAAACAAAACCTGCATTTTACTACAGCTTACAGTTATGTTACCTATCTTTTGTACAAGTACAATCAACTGTTAAACGATTGGATATATTGTATATCCTTAATGAAAACAGCGAGCAAACTATAAATATTATATTAAAAATAAATAAGCCATTGAAAGTAAGGCTGCTAAGAGAACAAAGCACAATGTTAACAATTAGTGAAAAGTTACAACATTGCTTTTCCCACCAGTAACGAAGAAAGGATATTTTTCATCAGACACTGTCTTCTTTCTCTTGAATATACGTAAGGTTTGTTACAGCTGTCTCTCACGAATTTTGTTCTTATCCTTAAATTTACTTTAATTTACTTGTATCCTTATTGAACAATTTCTTTCCCGTAGAGTTTTTAAAATGGACAGCTGGATAATGCATCGTATTGTTTTTGTGTTACAATGTTGTTCTTCTAGGGACACACTTCACAGTAAAGCAAGTGCTGCCATCTCTGGAGCAAAAATAAAACTACCACTATTATTGTATTATCAATATCCAATTCAACGCTGTTTCATCTGTACATTATTTTGACAAAAAAAAAAAAAGTTGATCACAACGCTGTTACGAAATTGAATTTTGTTTTACAGTCTTTAGGCAACTTTGGCTTAGACCGGCAATTTTATGGAGTGTTCAAAGCTTACTTGTCTGCTATTGAAAGTGTTTTGTTGGTCTTTGATCGTATTTTCCCTGGATATTTCAATTAAATCTAATTTTTTAAATTCATTTATGACTTTTAGTCATTTTTGGCTTAGGCCGGGATAGGGTACGGAAAATGATGGGGAAAATAGCATCCAGGGCTTTACTTAAAGTGCCGTCACATTATTCGCCTGGTGAAATTGAGGGGAAATCCTGGAAAACTTCAGTCAGAATGGTCAACCGTGGGGTTCGAGCGCATGTGCCGACTTACTACACATTGTCGATCCAAAATCCGCAAGGTTCCACGAGGGCTGAGCCAAATGAATTTAACGAATACATAGATTTTAAAATATTTTTTAAATATTCAGAATTTGCATTTTATTTATGTCCTTTAGGCATCTATGGCTCAGGCCGGGATAGTGGAGGGGAAATAATTCAGGAAGGTGTCAGCCAGTGCCTATATTGAAGGTGACATCCCAGCATTTGCGTGGTGTGACTGAGGAAAAGCCCTGGAAAAACCTCAGTCAGGATGGTAATTTTGTACCGAAATAAAAAAAAAGAATATATTCTCTAAAAAATACATTCAATTACTCCTCGTTTCGGAAATCCGGTACAACGGTAGCTGGCCTCTAACTCCCGGAAACCAAAATGCAGTCTGCAGTCCAACTCCCGGAAATATTCGAACCTTGTAGATGAACGGAAGCTAGT
>JAGDQP010036695.1:5756-18943 GCA_022664845.1 Lepisma saccharinum | reverse complement strand
ATTTTCCATGTAAATTAATGAAAAGTGCATAAGATGATGGCTGGGGTGATCTACACCGTTAATCTTCTTTCTCACATAAGAAAACAAGAAATTATTTGGCTCGTAATTGGGAATACCTGGGTTAGAATCATGCGACCAGCCAAATACATCCATTCATAGGGACCAGGCAGGCCCTCTTTCGTACTGTTTTCAGTCTTCCTCTCCCAAGAGGCTTAATGTTGAGACGGCTGGAGCATTTACATGGTGAAGTCCGTATGTAGTAAGTTCTGTAAGGTTTCAGAATGTGGAATCTTGGTCGTTCTTATGCTATTTGTACCCTTACTTTTCACCAGCCGCATGCTGGAAGTTCAATTTGAATTCCGTTTTGTTAATTTCAATATTGTTATTACAGTTTTAAGTTAACTTTTAAACAGAAAGGTATCACATACAGGGCACTGCATGCATCCTTTCTCCGTCCGTTACTTCGGGTCAAGATCTTGTTGGAAATAATGACCTTTCTGCGGAAGACATATGGTACTTGCCAAGTGAAATCATTTCTGAAACATATTGTCGGGTCGGGTTAGACTATAGTTATTTGTAGAACCTATTAATGTATATTAGGTCAGCAAATTAGTCGCTGTAATAGTATCTATTTTCCTCTTTCCTCAACTAATTTCTGTATTCATTAAACGATTGCAATTAACTTCCGCCAGTTTCCGTATCTGATCAGGCTGTACGTAATACAGTTATGTACACCATCTACTCAGTCTCCACTGTACATAGTTCCTCTATCTTCCGTGCTTCTTTCTCATTCCTTTACGTGTACGTCATTTCTGAAGAGGTGCTGTGTAGAAGGATGAAACCTACAATAAAATGTTAAAAATTGGGGTGGGGATGGAATTGGAGGCTAGCGACGCGTAAGAGTCGTAAGCGTAATTCCGACTCTTGAACTTCTGATGCTTTTATTTCAGTCCATTTTCAAAGAAGCAGAATGGTACTTGTAAAAATTTTTTCGTGACATCCGTTCCTGCAAAGTTTCTGTATCTTGTCATTCGGAAGCGTAAAGCTGCCCATACCCTATATTCCTTTACTCCTGGTTATTATTATTATTATTATTGGTGTATTACTTTGTTTCAAAATGTTAGTGTTAAATAAGTGAAAAACATGGTGTTTGCTGCATATTCTCAAAACATTGTTTCCACCTGTTGTCCCATTGATAATTATTGAAGCAATTTTAAATGTAGCTAATTGTTTGGCTTCCGTTAAGAATAATTATTAACGAGCCGTTTTTCTTTTCCCATTAACTTTCAGTGTTGTGCAGTGTCATTTATCGAGAATCTCACAGCTGAGTCATTAAACATGCCAATCGACGAGTTCGAGCAGTACATGACGGGAAAGGTGGTTCCTCCAAGTACATGGGAGTCGGCTCTGTTGATGTGTGAGGTTAGTCTGAATGTTTAGTTGATATAATGTTCATACGGTAACGTCTTTCGTATCAAGATTTTCCTTGTACCTTCTAACCTGAATATTAAAGCGTTTGCAGATATTTTTTTTTCTTCTTAAATTGTTTCAAAAGCGATTTAAAATTAGTGTACTTGTATTCGAATAAATTTGTTGATTATGAAAAACCGCAATGAAAGCTCAAAGTTTCAGTTAAGTTTGTTATTTGAAATATGCTTAAATGTATAAAATAATAGAGTTTTTGTTGTTCATTGTTAAATAAGCGAGGCGAATTATGGCTATTAATCATATACTAAAGCGACTCAAATGAAGTCTTTGTATTTGAAGTAAACTCAAGAACTGGCTTGTAGTCATATAGAGGGGACGTGTCCATTTTCAGATTCTGAAGTTGAATTAAAAAAAAAATCGCCTGTCAGTGAGTAACATGTCGAACGGCGACTTCTTGGAAACACTATGAACAAACATAATTGTATCATTTACATTTTCTGTGGTTTGAAATTTAAAAAAGTATTTCTCACTTTCTTGGTCAGACTCGTAGATTGGTAAGTTCGGAAGAATGTTGAAAGTGAAACTCGGAATGAGGAATATTATGTTTAAAATATACCTTTAGTTGAATCATAATCATAAGTGCTCCCAACGTATCACCGAAACTATGCTTTAGTGGAGTGGTTTTTGGATAGTTAACACATACCAGCATGCGCCATAAGAAATGTGTGCACAAGCCATAAGATCTCGTTGGTCTGTCTTGCTTAGATAGGAGACAAGATTGTGTCCTATGTCCATCTTGAAACGAAAATCCTAGGCGGAGAATGTTGTCATTCCATTGCGACAGATCGCTACATAAAGAATATAATGAAATATGCATTTAATCACTGATACAGCAAGTAATATTGCCCCAGCCGCCGTGGTGCGGTCGCGAATTTTACTTCGTAAAATCAGCTGTAGGGAAGCTCATGCCATTTTTGCAAAATTTACCAATCTTTACTTTTTCTGTCACATGAGTCGAATCCAGATATGATATTTTACCGCCCATAAAATTCATTTTATCTTATCCAGACATGATAATCTGAATAGAAGGCGCTCCCTTCCTCACGATATTTTCTGGGTATGCTTAGCGAAAGACGTCATTTTTCAGACCTATGAAGACGAACATAGGGAATCTGAAATAAAATAAAAGTAGTATTGATATTATCCTGTTGCCAGACCTCTTGTCGATTTCTATTTTCCTTCCAGAAGACGTTTCTTTTAAACAAATATTTCATCGTTAAAAAAACAAAACAATTATAGATTTGCCAAACGTGTATGCTGAAATGTATTGTAATAACACTAACAGTTAAATATGTTGCTTAGTGTCCATTTATCAGCTCTTAGAATTAATGTTGAGTTTTAGTCAAGTTGTGTTCGTAACTACTATATACATGCCAGTGTAACAAGCTTATTAATTTGAATTAATGTGTTAGAATGAATTAATTCGATAGCAAATCATTAATGCTTACAACAGATAGATGTTAAATACTGTCCATGTGAGATTTAATAATATTGCTGTAACTCATTGTAGTAAGTTATTCGCTTCTTCAATTGTGATGCGGAAAATGAAAAGGGACCATTCGTCCGAATTTGTCAAATTTGAGTTATTAACCGTTCTGTATTGGCAATATAATTCCTAACATTTTGCCGCCAAAATTATAACAATATCTTAAAATTTGACTGGGTTATGCACATTTGATTACTACCTGACGACATTCGGTCCCTTTTCAAAGCATGACGCATCTTCACAAAAGATGATTTTTGACACATTAATTGCTTGTGATTAGTCTTTTAAATATATTTCTCTAACAGAGGAAAAGTGTAGTTATGGAAATACACCAAAATCTAAAAGTGGTCAAATCTGACCGTGATCATATTTTCGGCTCTCCTGACAAATGGTTGCTTTCCGACAAATAGTTTCTTTTCATTTTCCGCATCACAATTATAGAATGTAATACATTAGCTATTAGTGGTTATAGACTCTTTTGACAGCACTGTTATTGTCATCACTAACACCATGGTCAGTGTTACAATAGTGCATGTTTTCTAGATAATAATTGATCCCACGTATGCATTGCATAATGTCATCAAACTGGTCGAAACGCGATGTGGTGTAATGAATAATTAAATGTTGCTGCATAAGAATCGGTTACCGTAGGTCGAGTAAGTTCGAATTGCTTTCAGGTAGTTATTTTGATTTGAGGGTTTGATGTCGATTTTCTTCACACAAAACCCTTAAAAAGTACACAAAGAGATTGGTCACTATATTGATCGTGAATTAATAGCACCATACACATCTAGATTTCCCGTCTGAGAGATTTAAAAAAAAAAAAAAAAAAAGGGCAAGTAGTAGGATGACCTGATTTTCGACATCATCATATGCATTAGCTGGGTCAGCTAAGGCGTGAGAAATATTCCATATATAGCAGTTGCTCGTGATGATGGTAGCTAGATTGATAGAACAACCGACCAACATCTGGTGGATCTGTGTTCGAATCTCGTTCACTACAGTAGCCTGTTTTTCTGTATTTTTCAACATGATTTGCGGTTTTTTTCGGAACCCTTACTTGTTGGATTTCGAGAGAATGCCATAACTAGATGTACTAATCACTTCCTTTCCTAAACATCTCCCCGAGATTGCTGCCCGCTAGGAGCATCATTCCTGCCATTTAGGGGAAAAAAAAACTTGGGCTAAAATCCAATTCGAAGATCCAAAGTAAATAATTACTACTGCTCTTGTAACAATTTCTGGAGCCTTGACTTAGCAATTGGAAGGTCCTGACTAAGGTTTTCCAGGCTCTTAGTTCAGTCATACCAGGCAAATACCGGGGTGATAGTTCAAACTAAGCCCTGGCTGACTTCCAACATCCTCTCCCACGTTCTATTTCGGTCTGAGACGAAATTGACTAAAGGCCATCAATAAATTGAAATTCAAATAGCAGTACGGAAACTCACATCAGAGTCAGGGTTAGGTAATTATGTGTATGTGCGGAAAATGGGGCATCGAGTCTGTTGGTGACGGAAGAATGACTGTGATTATTGACGCGGAGGTTTAAAGGTCCACCATATGTATTAATATATCAGGTACACGAAAATATCTGTCAAAATTCTGTTCTATTGTCTCAGTTTGCGTGCGTTTTGTTGATCCTAGCGAGAAAGTATCTACTTATACAAATTCGCAAGAGATGAACCTTCCTTCTTTAAAACTTTTATGTCGGTAATTGGCACTGAAACCGTTCGATCTGTTTTAATTACACTCTATGATGTACCAAATTTTATATTCTACCACGGTGACAGTATGACTTCCTTGCACTTTCATGATGTATTTTGTTTCGAATACAAGTTTATTTTTTTAAAATATGTGATAATTACTATTATTATTAGTTCGTCATTCTGGATTTTTTTTTTGTGTGTGTGTGCAGGAAGGCAAAGAGAAACTGTAAATCGTACCCTTAATAAATAGTTAATACTGTATTTTGTTCTGTCTTGTCATAGTATTTGATCTACACTTGATTTTGTTCTTTTCTTTTAATGAAAAGATGTGTGTGGAAGGCCTTATGACTTCTAATCTATTTTTTCAGGGCATGCATCTGATGTATGAACATTTACAAACACTTGATGACTTACGGCATCGTAATGGCAAGTTAATTGAAGATGCTGCGTTGTTAAAAGGGGAAATGCAGAAATTCAAGGTTAATGATTTTTTGCCTTTGCATTACTTCCTGATCTTTCATGCATAATATAATTTGCATCATTATAAGCGTTTAATCATTGTTCAAATCTCTTTGACTTGAATTTCCCCCTAGAAATTGTTTTTCACTTGGAATAAAGTATTCGTTTGTACCGTAAAGCAGTGGTGGATCAAGGATTTTCGTAAGGAGGGGACGCAGGGGGACATCGATATCCCCTCAAAATGAATATTTCTTCATAAATTAGATTTGTGTGGAATCAAATCGAAGCTTTTTCTTAAGATAAATTGTTCAAATAATGCTATAAAAATAAAGTATTTTCTCTTGAGGAGGAAGCGCGCGCCCCCTCTCTAGATTCGCCACTGTCGTAAAGGAATTGAAACTCGATGAGATAATTATGCACTTCAGTTTATTTTCTATAAATAGACCAATTCCTTCGAACCACACAAATAAGCATTCTTCGTTATTATTTAAAATAATAATATGCAATCCCACAGAGCTTTGATTTGCTGGGGAAATTCAAAGGAAACAGAATTAACATTTTCACTGTTAAAATGAATAAACATTTTGTTACTAATCTCTGATGGAACAAACTAGTAACAGACTTGGAATGTTTGAGAGAAAAATACATGCAGTTATTGGAGGATTTCCAGCAAAATGAGTGATGTCATTACATATTGACCCTCACTGTGTTGAGCTTGTTTTGTGAGCATACTTGAATATATAACAAAAGTTAATTGCATGCGTGTGTAGCGTATATGTGATATCACGTTATTGATTATGATTGGTGCTTTTCTTGGAGGGAGGTTTATGGCCCGAAAGTCTGGACAAGGTGAACCGATGATGGCCTTTTATCGGATGGAGTTCGCGTCTGCTACATTCAATATAGAGTGGCGGACAAAAGTATTGGAACAAAGCTATTTTTTGCCTTAAACAGTATTACGATTGTGTATATATTAAACTTAACAAGACATAAATTGAGAACGAAATTTATAATACTTATAGCTGGAAAATAATAAAAAATAAATGTAATTTATAAGGATTTACAAAGAAAAACCTATTTTATAACCAAAGAAATGTATTGGTAATTCCGTCAACTCAGGTAATTCAAAATCTTGTAAGAGTTCTTTTTCTCCACTTGAAAGTTTATTTGCCATTGAATGAACACATTTCTTGTTCAATTGTGAACCTATTTAGCCCTTTCTTTTTTTCCCTAAGGATCTCCTTCAGTTATGTTCTGGTTCTGATTTAATGTTATCTGACCCTGTTTTCGGGTTCATTCCATATATTCTCAATGGAATTTAAACTGGAATTCTTGACTTTGGGTGCTTAAAGTGTGAGATGTACTCCATACAATCGACTGCGAGACAATTTCTGCGTCGGGTCAGTCTTGTTGGAAATCAAAATCGTATTTCTTAAGTCTGCACTTCCCTTAAGATTTTTCTGGAAAATTTGTTTGAATACAAACGTACACAATAAAATCTTCCCCCGCACCGTCACTGGAGTTGGGACGATTTTGCACCCTGTATCGTATTGCTTTCAGACAGTAATTGAAGGCTTGTGATATTTAATTTAAAACCCTGCTTTCTTTCTATAATAGGTGTTAATCTTTTCTTATGTGTGGCCTTTTTTTTTTTAACCCTTTTCTGTTTGCTTTTATACCAATATTCAGCGTTTTTTTTTCCTGTAATGCTATGCTACAATTGTAATACTTCCTGTGGTAGTCAGTCATTCTTTACGCCTTGCATATCACTCAACCTTAGAACCGCTCGCTGTACAGTCATATAGTTGCAGATTTTACAATACCGCCTAAGTCCCAAAATGTACATTTTATTGGAGGAAGGAAAAACTGCCTTAAATTTCTATTGATGTGCGACATACGTGATATTACTCTTCTCCATAGTACACCACTACTATTTTGTAGAGAAACGAGGAACTACTTCATGGGGAGCTGCCTTGACAGAATGCGAAGTCGAAACATGCAGAAACGTCATTTTTACCCAAAGTGGCTGTTAGGCGGTATTATAAAATTGGCGACGATGTGCTTTAAGAGAGACTTGTTTAATTCATTACAAGTAATTAATTGCATGTGAGTATGCTGTTGGAAATTTTAAAATAGTGATAATGTAGTTGAAACTTATAGTCTTATCAGTGTATGCTTTGTTATAATAAAACCAACACTTTCTCGCTGTGTCCTGCCAATAACGTCGATGTGCCTTGATTTCAGAAATTTCTTCCTGGAATTTCTTATAAGTAAAAAGATTAACAAGGATTAGAGATTAGTTCATAAGCATTTAAATTTCGCTTCAGTAATGTACTGGAAATTAAAGCGTTGTTAGTCTACATGTGTTAAAATGTAGCCAAACATATGTAACTTCCAGTGATTGGAAAATTATCGTAGTAAAATTAATTAATTATTTGCATTAAATGGCACAAACTTCGTCAAGATTTTTTTTAAAGACATACGAAACACTAATTTTGAAAACTACAGTATAACATAAAAAATATATATATATTATCAGCTTTTGTTTTCATAATAATGTTGGTTCAAATTCAAACAGTTATAGGCACCGTACTGAGCGGTCGTAGGTCAGTGGTAGAGGGTTGACTTAGCAGATTCGTGGGTTGAATCCCAGCGGCCGATCATCCTGACTGGGGTTTTCCTTAGTTACTCTAGGCAAATGTCGGTATGGTACCTTCAACTTAGGCCCTGGCCTGAGCCCTTAGAATGCCTGAAGGCCATAAATAAAATTCAGATTTAATTTACAGGCATTCTTCTTTCAGGAAAGCATCTGAAAATCAGCCGAACGTGACTTAGAAGTGAAGGCGGAATTGAATCAACAAATACATTGACAGAGAGTGAATTTTGTGATGTGGAGAGTGTTCATAAAAATGTCCGTATTAGTATAACGCTTAGCACAATCGAAAATGAAGTAGGTAATTGCATGATTTTTAATAACAAGCACCCTAAAGTATTTACCAGTCAGTGGGTGGATTGCCTTCGCGCTTTAATTGTTTCTTTTGAATAATTACAGGAGGACATTGCAAATAAAGTGACAGATGTTCTAGCCAAATATCCAATTACTATTAAACCAAGGAAAACACCCACGGATATTGATGCAGAAGATCCAACGTGTGAAGCACTTCCGCCTCCAATTGCTCCTCAGGTATGTTATGCTTTTTCTTCTGCTGTAGACTTACAGTTGTATAAGAAAGGAATAAAGTTGGACTTTACAATAGTATAGAAAAGTCGAACTGAACGCTTTGCTGAAACCGTAATTAGAGTATTTCACACGATGTATATCAGGTGATAAGAATAACAGGCAGCTTAAACCACCTTGAAACTATCATAGGTAGGAGTTAACTGACCCAATCCCATTGTCTAGCAGCTAAGGTTGCGAAGTTTAAATCGGCAGGAGGAGATACACATGTTTGACTCGTGCTGTCGGCGACCGGACAGTTTTTCCAGGGTTTACCTCAATTTAATCAGGCCCATATCGAGGTCGTACTTAAAATATGGACCTGTCCGCGATCTTCCCCATCGCTTTTTCATGACTGATGGTAGAGATACATCATCCATCAGACAGTAAGGGCCATTGATGCCTGTTCACACCCTTAAAATATAAATAAATTAATTAATTAAAGTTAAAGAAGAGCTTATTGATGTAAGAAACATGACTGAAAACAAAAATCATGTTCTGACTGTAACATCATCGGTAATTAAAACTGAAAATTCTCTCGGCTAAGCGATAAGAAGAAACAGAGAACTTATCAAAGTAAACTTCGATATAACTTGGAAACTACAAAGATTTTACTTTTACATTTTACTAACATAGTTTTACGTGCTTCAGAAATAGAAATACAATGTCGTCCATTGTACGTTCCTATATCTAGAAGGGAATGTACCGAGGTTGCTTATCATCTGACTTCGAGATTGCATCAACACCTGTTACACAGTCAGATAGTCACAGTGCGTTGTCCGGTTCCTCAATAGGGATAATCGGTCCTTTCTTTCTTTTTAGAGGGTGAGCACGCACGAGCCAGGGATTCCGCCATGATTTTCAGTTTGGGGAGTATAAAGTCAAAATTGGGAGGATGTAAGTGGAGTTTTGCACGGTTTCTATCGATTTTTGATCCTAAATATTTTAAAGTAGGGGGTGCTCTCGAGATTTGCGGGGATGACACCCCCACAGAGGAGGGGCTCTGGCGGAGTCACTGGCACGAGCAAACATGGTCACATCTCAACGCTTTGCGCTCTCCGACCTGAACTTGCATACTTCTCTTCAAATGAACCATTTTGCTTCCAGGATAACGGTGCTACGTCTTACTGTGCACGAATTTCAGTGGAAGTTCAGCGCCGTCTTTTCGGAAACCGCATTTCAAGAAACATTTCGTCGTTATCCCGATTAACCAGATTTGACAGTTTGTGATTACTTTGTGATGGATGGCTGAAAAACAAAGGTTGGAAAGCCTGAGACAAAGAGGTTGTTCGGAAGACCAAGACGCCGTTGGGAGAACAATATTAGAAAAGATCTTCGAGAGAAATAAGAGTTCGTGATGAAAACTGGCTTGATCTTGCCCAGAATAGAAGCCTATGGCGAATGTTTGTTACTGCGGCGATGAACTTGCGAGTTCCGTAAGCCATGTAGTAAGTAAGTAATATACACTTCAATACGTTTTCATTGCAACCTCCTTAAGTTCATGCTAGAAAGTTACGTTGTGCTTTAATATTTTAAAATAATTTTCTCAGCTAACACGCCCCACAGTGACTTGAAGAAGCTCAAACACATCAAAAATAAGTTTTTGCAAGGTTTTTCGAAATGTATTCGGTGGCTAAAAAATACATTCAAAATTTGTTCCGCATTTTAGTAGCTATCGGAATTTTAGTAGAGTTAGGAATTCCCGAAACATTGGGATTTCCCCATACTTCGGGAAGTTATGATACTCGAAAAGTCGCGAGAAACTGGAAATCGCGACAAATTGGGAATTACCAAGATCTCCGAAATTCAGTATCCCTCGAGATTTTCCGACGATTTAGCGTCCCGAAAATGTTCCAATTTTCTCATTCCGGTCCTGTAGTGACAGGAAAATTGTTCTTCCTGTACATTTCTGTAGTCTTTACCTAATACCGCTAAATCGATATCTAGACGCCAGAGAATAATTTAACCGCTTTGGTGACCACCTTCATTTCATCATCCAAAGAAAGACGGCTAATTCGAAGATGACTAGCACATCAGTAATTTCTATTTTTATCACAGAGCAGTTCTTGGATCATGGCTGAGTTCACATTACTACAATGGCTACCCCATTCGCCTGATTTCAGTCCAACTGGGTTCTTAACTTGAGGTTTAGGAACCTCTACATTTATGGGTTTCATGGGGTCTGCGAGGGTCGGATAAAAAAATAACCATTTACATTCACTGTGTGTGTGTGTTTTACGAAAAACCAATCAGACTACTTGGATTTACTCAGGGCTCCAAATGGAAATTTTCACGAAACGGAACGCTTTACCTTCGTTAGCATGCTATTTTTCTTTTTTGTCTGTGATTACTGTATTGACGAGACGGAACAAGAAGGTTCCAGACGTGCACGAACCGAAACAGCGTTCCGGTTTGCTCCGGTCCATTTCGAGCCCTGGATTTACTTTAGTTTGCGTCGGAAGTGATTTTTGTGAACAAAACCTGTTACAGGGCCATGAATGAGTTACTGAAACTCTGTAATAGTGGCAGATTATTTGAAGTTGTTTTGAACTGTGTATAAAATTCAATAAAATAAAGTACATATATACATTGCATGCAGAGATGTGTTTATGTTATTATTTCCGAGAAGGGTCATCAGGGTCTTAAAGGAGTCCGGGACTCAAAAATGGTTAAGAACCACTGGCGTAGAGGCTGGGTTTCGTTCGATTTTCCGTCAGTCTACGACTATTGAGAGAGAGAGAGAGTAAGTAAAAAAGTGTGTTTGTTTTTGGTTGGTTGGTTGATTTTTACAGACTTTTCTTTAGTTCATAACGGTTCGTGGTGTCCTCAAAACTCGCAACGTCAGTTTAACTCATTTCTCGAAGTCATACAATGATGAGATTTTGCACATTGACGTAAGTTGGGTGACAATACGATATTCCATTGTTACTTTCATATATTTCTAAATATTTATAGAATTTAAAAGTATATATATATATTTTAATATGACTTCTTTATCCTAAAATAAATAATAGCCTGCAACGAACTTGGGTTTGACTGGTTGCAGAACACTTTTGCATTTGGTTCACAAAGCATTAGCTTGAGAAAATGTATCCGAACATCGTATCGTTTGACATACTTTTCTTAACCAATTCGTAATAAAAAAGTAAAAAATAATTCTGTTTATACATGACTAAAAAGAAAAGGATGGGGCGCGTCAATTCAAGAATTTATAAAGTGACTGTATGTGAGAGCGCGCATCATGCTCTCTCTCCCTCTTTCTCTACTTGTATAGAAAGAAAATTCTTTACCGCTATCCCTTTATATTGCAAATAACTTGGTTCCTTTTTCTATATCTTCAGTGTACAATACCTGCATTTAGCGGTGTCTTAATCGTCTTTTTTTTTCCTTTCTCTGTTGTGTCTGATATTGATATTGGTTCTCCTCCTTCCTGTTATACTCATGTTTTGCATGTATTTGAAGCTTAATACCGTTGAGATAATAAACAATTAACTGGAAATGCCCTTCCTTCCAAGCTATACGAGCAATTAAGATGGCCATATTGCATTACTGAGCGTTCTCATTGGTGTTTATATTGTTATTTTTATTAATTTGTGTGCTCACGGTTCATAATATTTTTAATTAGTTTGATATCTACACTTGCTGTTAACAGAAACTGCAGTTCTGTTTTGAAAATAAATATAATAGTGTTTAGCTGTCTTTTAGCTAATAATGTTTTACGATGTTTAAACCAGTCTTTTCTATTCTTTGAGCATTTATCTAAGTTTTAATAGCTTTGTACGATTACTGCAGCTATAGTTTTTAGCTCATAGGTAATGCCCAGCAACAGCCGTCGCTGCATCGAACGTAAAGGAAGATAACTAATGATAATTCTTTAAGAAAACTTAATTTCTTTCCACTACCGAAATACCTTCTTTCATATTAGTTTAGAATTTAAAAAAAAAAGTTCATATAGGAGCAGTCCGAATAGGCAATATAAAAGGTACAATTTAAGCAGAGAGGAAATGAATTATACTTAACGTTTCCTGAGGAAAATCACGTACACAAATTCATACTGAACACAATAAAAAGTGACTAGATATTGCGACAATAAAATGTCGTCTACAGTAGAATACAGAATGAAGGTATCACTGAGGCATGTGTAAGATAACTGCAAAGATAGCAATTAAGATGGCGGACTCTGCATCAAAGACAATTGACAAACGTGCTGCGCGTTCGCAAGTACTGTTGAGAAGTAGGGCTGGTAAAGAGTTTTTTTTTTTTGTGTGTGTGTGTGTTGAAAATCGGGTAGGGTACAATCAGAAAAATTGAAGTTGATACAGGGAACTGATCCGAAAAGTGTGAGTTGATATAGGAAACGCAGCCAAAAAATATGTGGGAACTAGTATAAAGAACGCAGTCAGGAAAAGTGGGAATCAGTATAATAAACGCAGTCAGAAGAAAGGGAAATAATATGTAGAAAAATAGAAAACAATAGCGTACTGATATTGAAATGAAGCTAAATAAAGGCTAGGAAGAAAATAGGTGACATGCGGTCAAGAGAAATGAGGATGTTGATGTAAGGAAGAAAAAAAAAAAAAAACTAATCAAAAGGTTACTGCTGATTTAGAACGAGTTACAGTTTTGTTCTGAAACCCTGAATGAAAGCTCCTTTCCTAAGACGGCATGTGCATGTGTTTGTGGTGGGGGATAGGGTATGGATTAGAGCTGCACGGAAACTCACATCGAACCCTGCGTTGTGTTGAAACACGGGAATCAGGTCTGTTGGTAATGAGAAAAGTGACTGTGATTATTGACACGAAGGTTTAAGGGACCGCCATTTTCTCCTACA